>JAODKE010000134.1:52447-63553 GCA_026779605.1 Mormyrus hasselquistii
TTACAGTACTTCCCGTGGCACCGTTAACCCTGCCGCCCGTCTCTTACAGTACTTCCCGTGGCACCGTTAACCCTGCCGCCCGTCTCTTACAGTACTTCCCGTGGCACCGTTAACCCTGCCCCCTGTCTCTTACAGTACTTCCCGTGGCACCGTTAACCCTGCCGCCTGTCTCTTACAGTACTTCCTGTGGTACCTGTGTCTCCTGCCGCTAGTCCTCCCTCGGCTCACCATGTCACTCAGGAGGGGATTGGCTCTCCTGGTGCTTTGGTTCGCTGGACAGGTAACTCCGTTTCGGCACTGGGTGTGATTTACGAGCCACATGATAGATGTACAAGAAGCTGCACTGCAGTCATTTACATACTTCAGAAAACTGCTAGATTTCAACTCCCCAAAACACATGCCCTGGAAATATCCATCCAGCTGTGTTTTTGGCCGTCGAGCTTTATTCAAAGTCATGTGACGGACAGTAGATAGATGAAGAATGATTCGCCTGACACTAGCGTTGGCTTTGTTTCCTAGACGCTCTGGTTGGCCCCCGCGTACTGCTTGGAGTTTGAGGGACAGAATACCTTCGTGCTCATCTGGCTGGCTGGCCTGATCTTCCTGCTCATAAACACATATGTCCTGGTGGAGATCATTTGCCATTATAAGCCAGAGCAGAGAACTAAACTGGATTAATGGGAGGACAGAGTGAATCACTCTTAGAGCTGTTTGTGTCCAGAGATGCTGACAGCCCCAGTGCAAGTTTATATACATTATTTTTTGTTAATCTTCCGCTAGAGTATAACTACATTCCTAGAGCAAACAGACGAAGTGCACTTATTAAAAATAAAATATTGGAATTTTGTAGTTCCTGAGTTTGTCTCATAATTCATTTGTGATTGAATGCACCGGAACACACCTTACAAATCCAAATATTTTTTTTTTAAATAAATTAATGCACTTAGAGTAGCATAGTACTTTAAATTGCATATATTAAAATATCCAGAAGGGGGCAGTATTACACAAGTACAGTGATGTAAGGGTTTTCCATCGCTTTCATCACTCTGATGGCCTCTTTCCAGCAGCGTTCATTCATTAGACTTGATCCATCTATTAAGTGAATTACGGTAAACAAATCATCAATCCAGGATTCTGCTCCGTAGCGTAAAGGGTGCTGCTCCAGCCGGCCACACGTGCGTGAACGGGCACACGACTGCCCCTTCTTAGCCTGACCTACTTCACCAGTCCTGCGCCCTTCCCAGTCTTCCAGGACTTTCCATTCCATTACAAAAAAAAAACCCATGGGTCTTATTTCCAAGCAAACTGCCAAGAGTTAAATGTAGCCGATCATTGATTCACGGCTTAAAAGCGGGATCAGCGGCTGCTGTCTAAGTCACTTTCCACGTTAGACCAAACAGGACCAGAATAACAACAATTAGCAGAGGTCACGCAACTCGGCGCCCTACAGCTGTCTGTACTGCCACAGCGCCCCCACCTGGCCGCTGGTGCAGACGGCGCCGCCATCATGAGCTGCACGCCACAGGGTTTTATTTTAGCGTGATCACGGACAAGCTGACAAAAAGAGGAACATCAGCTCTGAGAAACCACACAAGACAAAGCAACATGCAGCCTTTTGGTACCGCAAGATGGAAACTATACCTTTGAATGTGTGTGTTACAGAGCAGAGGAAATCCAAGGATGTTTACCATCTATTTCACACACCATTCGATACCGACAAGTGTTATTTTATTAAATATTCACAATGACAACAATCCTCCGGTTCAGCTGGGAAGTTTGGGTCCAGAGAGTACAAATCTAGACCGAGATTTTGTTTCAACCAACCAGTTCATTACCCTCTGACTGTGACTCTTTATACTCAACTGGTTGGTTGAAACAAAATCTCGGTCTGGATTTATACTCTCTGGACCCGAACTACCCACTTCTGGACACAGGAAGCAGGCAGATGATAAAGTTTGAGATTAATACTTTCCGAAGCTGTTAAGCCGCTGCCTGCTTTCAGGCGGATTAGCACGACTCCAACCACGGAGCGTCTCTCTGTGCTTCAGATGACTGGCTTTGACTCGTCGTGCGGCCCGGGTATCAGACCCCCCTGCAAATCGCCGCTCAGTTGCTCCCACTTTTGCGGAGGGCACGTCCATGCAGACACCGGGCGCAGTACTGCACCCACAGCTACTTCAGCAGCTTGGGCACGGCCATGGAGGTGATGGAGGACACGGTGATGTCCTTGAAGATGGGCTGTGCGGTGGCCGGCAGCGAGGACTTGCTCTGGGTCAGCGTCTCGATGATGGTCTGCCTCATGTCCCGGCTGGCGTCCCCGCGCACCGCCAACAGGGCTACCACGTGCTCGTCCCTGCGGGAGCGTGCACCATCAGACGCTCCCCGGGGAATCATTTTACCCATCATGTGGGGCAAACGTCAAAGTCCTGATCACTTCTGGGGGGGTCTCACCTGATGTCAGGGTACTTGGAGACCAGGGTGGAGACCTCTAGGCAGAGAAGGGAGGGGTCCGTCAGCTTGAAGACCTCAGCGATGGCGGCTATGCTGTCACAGAGACGGTCGGTGTCCTCCCCCTGAAATGCATTAGGAGTGCAGGGCTACTCAAATCGCGGTCCTCAGGGTCCGAGCCCTGCTGAGTTTCCAGCCTTCCTTTATCCGTGAGTCAGCTGTGAAGCCTCTGACCAATCAGAATCAGTAATCGTTAAACTACCTGTAATAACTGAAAACAAGGCCTGGATTTGGAATCGAGGTCCAGATTTGAAGGCTTAGTGCCTGTCGGCACAATGGTGAGATTCCAGGTTAGGGTTAAGTTAGGGGCACGTGACGAAGGCGGGGCTACTTGCAGCGGAGAGCTTCCTGAAGAGGGACTTGAACTGCTCCGCCTCCTTGATCATGCGCTCGGCGCCCTCCCGCCGCTCGTCGGCGTTCTTGAAGGTGACGCGTTTCTGCAGCACGGCCTTGAGGTACTCCTGCACCACTCTACGGTGCGCCTCCCGCGTCATGTCCTGTGGGACGGCGTGCACAGGACAGCAACCTTGCTGACATCTCACGGGGGAGCCATCGGCGCAGGGCTCTCGTCATCCGGGCATGGCGCCCCAGAGCAGCGTCGGGCCCGGTGCCGCGCTCCGCCTTACGTGACCTACCTGGCTGTAGGGCTTCTTGATCTTGGAGAAGTCGTTGAAGTAGTCCTCCAAGGTGACACAGATGGTGTCCACGGCATGAGAGCCACCCAGCCACTTCCTGGTCAGGAGCTCGCTAAGGTGATGCTGGGAAGAGGGAAAGGTCCATGAGCACCACAGTGCCAGACAAGAGGAGCCAGGGTCTGCCCCACAGACAAGCGGGTTCCGGAACCTGGGTCAGAACTTCGGAATGATTACCTGTCACACCCCACTTCCCCACTTTTGGAATTCCTCAAACGTTAGACTATTAATTTAGCCCTTAGTTAACATGGAACGTGAACAGCGACACCTCTGGAAGTAGAACATTACAGTGAGGGTGTAAGAGGGAGGAAAGATGCTCAGTGACCTTGAAAAACACATTAAAAAGTCACATTTTAGATTAAAGATTC
Source organism: Mormyrus hasselquistii (assembly GCA_026779605.1). Taxonomy (NCBI): domain Eukaryota; kingdom Metazoa; phylum Chordata; class Actinopteri; order Osteoglossiformes; family Mormyridae; genus Mormyrus; species Mormyrus hasselquistii. The sequence goes on from JAODKE010000134.1 coordinate 56,016, forward strand.
CTGTTCTGTGAATATTAAACTTATTGCACCGTTATTGCACCATTTTATATTCCATTGGATTTTGTGCTTCACCCTAAAGCTTCATAACGCATTAAAGTACGTTAAGCTCAATGCTGTCGCATTCAATGGCACTTTAACCTCAATCTATGGGATTCTCTGCATTTCCTACCTGATGGAAACGCAGGACAGTCACACTGACAGTGTCACAGGGTGCTGGCATGGTCTCCGTTCGTCTGTTCTCAGACCACAACTTCAATATCACAGAAATGAACCCTCTGTGGCCACACCCCCAAGGTCACACACACCCTGTGGCCACACCCCCGATGACCACGCCCACAAGGCCGCACACCTCCTGTGGCCACGCCCACAAGACCACACTTCTACTCTTGCCCCCAGCTCACATCACATGCCCGTAAGGTCTGGGTAACCGCCGTCTGCCCGTAAGGTCTGGGTAACCGCCGTCTGCCAGCATTCCTACCTCTAAGTCCAGGAAGACCTCATCCAGCAGAAACTGGCAGCCGTCCCTGGCCACCTCGCTCAGCGTCCCCTCGATGGCGGCGTCGTGCTGCGTTGGCTCTGTTTTAAGGGTGTACTTCTTCTTTAGACTATTAATTGACTCCCTGGCGGAGAGGCAGAAAGTTTTTTTCATCAATACTCAAAAACTCACCATATTACGAAAAAGCATCGTAAACGTACCTGAGCTGCACCAGTTAAACGCACGTAGGCATAACAAGCTCTTGCAGGCTGACCCACCTCAGCAGCCACCTTCCCTCACGCAGGACCTGGCAGCAGCCGACTTACTTGAACGTCTGGCAGTTGTTGATGACGGCGATCATGTACTGAACGTAACACTGTGGCTGCTGGCGATCCTTCAGGTGGTCGTTCTTATAGGCCACCGCTTCTTCTTGGTACCTTAACGAGTTCATACCAACGGAACTTAACGTCCACAACCAGGACTGTCTGCAAGCACATTTACAGGTCAGAGGTTTACGGAATAAGGCAGATAATCCCTGTATAGGTATAAGTAAAGCGTAATGCTTCATTTTAACCGCACCTTCATAATGTCTTCATGCATTAATAGAACATTCAGTTTAATACACATTCATGGGCAACATTATATGACAACAAACATTATAATCACATAATTGGATAATGTTTGTTAATAGTGCACATTACAGCTGTTATGTTATACTTACATGCTGCTTATGAATGTTCTATGAATGCATTATAAAGGCATTATGAAGGTGCTGTTAATGTAAAGCATGACCAACAGGTTGTACTTTATAAGCACATATGGGTAAGATACAGATGACGGGCATTTTAGCAGCAGCCTGTGTGTGATGCTAAGCTGGCAGCCCCAGCTGAAGCGTGACCCCCCCCTCCCCAACCCCCCCAGGATCTCTCACCTGAGGAGGAAGGAGCCCATCTGCTTCAGGCACAGGTGCAGCACCTGCTCCTTGAACGTCTTGTTTATTTGAGCCGCCACCTGCAGATTCTGCTCGAACATCTAGCGGGACATGGCAGGCCTGGTAAGCGTCAGCGTCTCGGGCGCGACGCCCGCCGGCGAGGCGGCGCCGTACCTGGAAGACGATGGCGGGGAGCGAGGTCTGGTAGTAGCCGTCCTGGTCGGCTTCCGGTTCCGTGTCCTTCTGCCAATCTTTCCGGTCGGTCTCCAGGGCTTTGCGGAGCCAGCCCGTGATGTTCGACTGGGACGGCAACGCCAGACAGACGCTCAGTGCCAGAGTGATGGCAACACACAACTATCCACGTAAACCTAATTCAGGACCAGGGTCTTGTAGAAATATCGACCAATCATTACAGGCCTCAGATCAGCAACATGCCACCAGTCATGGTGACACACGGGGAACTTGGACTCACGGTGATGGTCTGGATGTACTTGCTGAGAAGCTCGTCCACGACGTCCTGAGTCAGCAAGGGCTCCAACTGGTTGATGTCGCACTCGGTGGCCAGTTCGGGGTCGCCCATCATTTCCTCACTGCAAAAACAGGGTGTTCATGGCCCAAAGGACAATCGGGGCCCCAGGACAGCCGTGGCCTTTCTGTTCCAGCATGCTCCGAGTCAGAATCACGCCTTCCTAAGCTTGGATTTACTGCACCGATCCCCCAGTAATCCGTGGTTAACTGCTACAATTACTGAATTAATGCAACCGAGTAACAACAAAGAATCATACATTGTTATAAATTACTCTGGTTTAAAGTCCTACAACCAAACTTTTAATGCAGACAAACAAATCTGCAGAAAAAAGTCTCATCTGAAAACCTACGTGGGGTCGCCTGGACCCCGTGAGAAACAAAGTCTGGCCAGTAGCACAAGGCGAAAATGAGGCGGACGCTCATCAAGCAGAAGAGAGTGAGCCGCCTCGGGCGCCCAACCTGCAGCCGGCCACCGCCACCTTTACGATCAACCATAATTTCACACAGATCGGCCTGAGAGCCCGACACACTTCACGTGACAACATTTCAAGCTGCTGTTCCGAAGGCGGACGGTGGTTCTTCTACTGCTTAATATTCATATATATAAAACAATCACTTCCTTAAATACCTACAGACTGCTTTGGTGGGTTTATTTTTATGATTTAGTAAAGACCTGCTTCAGCAAACTAGTGAAGGCCTACTTCCGCAAACCAGTGAAGACCTACGTCAGCAGCAGCAGAGATCTAGCAGGGCGGAACCCAAATACCTGCTGTACGTGTTGAGCACCCAGGTGAGAAGAGTGACAATCTCATTGGCCTCCAGCTCCTCTGCGGCCAGCTCCTGCACCCTCACCGAGACGGCACGGTGGTACAGGTCGAAGAAGACGCGGAAGGTGTTGTAATGCGGAGGGAAGCACTGCACCATCAGGTTCTTCACCACCAGCAGGTCATCCAGCACGTATTTGCGGGTGATCTCCAGCAGCCGCACCAGCCACATCTTGTCAAGCTCGCGTGTCTCTGCCTGCGTGCTCTCGATGCGCACGCTCACCGTGCCCTCCAACACCGCGAACATGCGCTCCTTCCAGCGTTTGGGCCGCCCCGGGGGCAGGAAGCCGGTCTGTCGCTCGCGGTCCAGCATGCGGCGGTCCACCTTCTCCTCACGCTCGATGATGCGCACGGCCGACACCAGCATGGTGGGGTCGCGCCTCACCGTCACCATGGCGCGCTGCAGCACCATCCACAGCTGCTTGCCCAGCTCCTCGGAGAGCACCCGCACCTCGTCAAAGTAGCCGCGGATCAGGTTCATGTCGTGCACGTTCTTGCTGTCCACGCGGTACTGCTCGTACATGAGGTCGTCGCGAGAGCACTCCAGGTCCATGAGCCTGCGGTGGGCCTGCAGCAGCTGGGCTTGCTCGATCAGCTCCTGGGTCTCCTGCACAATCTCGGGCACTGCAGGAGAAGGGTGAGGAGGAGGGTCAACAAGAGCATTCCGGAAGCTCTCTCTTTCACATCACGTGCAAGATCTCAATCCTGCTCAGAAAACGGGACCGAAGTGGTGGACTCCGGGCCTCACTACCTGCTGGTCCACACTCAGCACATCTCAGGAAGTACTTAACGGAAGCCAACAACTAGCCACACCTGGGGTTACATCTCCAGATGTGAGGAGGGCTGCAGCTCAGCATCCCTGCTCTGCAGCAGGATGACAATTCAGCAGCTGCTAGGCTCATTCCGACATCTACTGCTGATTTATTTCAGGGGTCGAATTAAGCCGTAACCATTAGAATTAACCCCCCGTTTCCTTGTGCAAAACGGTCATGTAATGTTTACAATAAAGCATTGAAGCCCCCCCAAGAGCAGCAGCGATGCCGGAACATTCTGAATGTGCATCGCCTGAGGCAGCAGGGGGAGCCGTCAAGCCGGCCGGCTCGCCTGCACCCTCGCAAAAGGGGAACAGGCGCGTGAACGGGGCTGACGCAAACAGCGGAAAGAGCTAGAGGAACCAGAGAAGGCAGCAGACAGGGCAGCGAGGAGGAGACTCAAAACGAGCATCAAAGGGAGCAAGATTAAGGCGGCAGAGAGCGTCCATCGCGCGCGCTTTACGGCGGCAGAGAGCGTCCATCGCGCGCGCTTTACGGCGGCAGAGAGCGTCCATCGCATGCGCTTTACGGCGGCAGAGAGTGTCCATCGCGCGCTTTACGGCGGCAGAGAGCGTCCATCGCCCGCGCTTTTCGGCGGAGGAGAGCATCCATCACCTGGGCATCGCGCAATCCTTTGTGCAGGTGGCGGTTTGGGGCTGGTAAGTACAGGATTGCCCTCTGTGAAACATCCACACTGCGGACACATTCACTGCAGACGTACGAGTAAAGCAGTAAACTCACACAGTCATCAAACACGGGGCTTCCCTTTGGGAGATGATTTCCAGAGCATGTTTAGAAAATTTTAAAACATGGAAAATAATGCATTTTAATCGTAACTGCAATGCAACCAGCCAATTGTGATAAATTTACCAAGGAGGACCCCCCCAATCTGTCATGGAGCAAAGTGGGGGTCACGGGTCTCTGACACTGTCATTTTCGGGGTCGTGGGCCAAAACCCATAATGTAATGGATAGAGAATTTACAAAATTCAGAAGGTAATCAGAAAAAAGCAGAGCTGCAATAGAGGTCAGCAGCTCCTCTATCAAACTCTAAGCAAAGGTGGGTTTGATACCCTGATTACACTCCAATGGCTGTTACAGATCATTTCTGTACAATCAGCCACAGATTGTTCCCCGTCACTGAAGTGTTGCTACATAATAACAGCCAGACCGCAGGTAAACGGGAACCTGAACACTGGGCAGCTTTATGAGAACTTACTGTAAATAACAGGCAAACATCAAGGCTGCTTCAGTGTTTTTCTCACAGGCCAGATCTTCAGGGCATTAAGTTATGTGCAGTAAGTCATAGTAAAATACTACAGATGATAAAATATTACAATTAATATTAAAGTACAAAACTCCTTATGAAAGATACTCTGCAGATGTCTTGGATGATGAAATTGAGGCAGACATGAACTGTTATGTTGCAGGTGTCACAGCAAATCTAAGAAATACTGAAACAGGAAACATTTCATAAAGCTCATTGACATCACATGCAGCTATCCGTGATTAAGGGTTCTGATTTCAGAAAGACACCAAAACTGAAAAACCACCTGCTGCAATCTGTCTTTTTTTTCTTTTCTTAAAGCGACACACTGACACCCCATCAAAACCCACAATGCCTCACACCAACCACAGTGGATCCGTCACCCTGCTCCCCAATGTAAGCCACTGGCATCACTGGCATCTCTGTACTACCCACTATCCCATCAGCAGCTCACCCTCCGTCCAGTCCAGCAGGACCCCCTTAACGGAAACACCGCGGTGAAATGAAAAAGGTCTTGTGTGCACATCTGCAGTCCTCACTGCTTCCACACCACAGTGCAACTCAAGATCATGAGACCTTCTGTAAGCGGGTTTAAGGTGTGCCGTCGTGGAGCCCCCCCGCCCCATCGAGACCGGCCCAGTACGCCACCTGAGAAAATGTTCTTCAGGTTCTCCACGGCCGACGCCAGCTGGCTGTGCTGCACCACCGCCTCCTTCACGTCCTTCAGGTTCTCGATGGTGTTGATGCTTTGCCTCCAGTCCTTGCTGACGTCGGCCAGGGAGCCCTGGATGGCTTTGACTTCGTTCAGGGCATTGTGGAGCTGGAGGAGGCCTGTGCGGACCCCGTCCAGCTGGGACTGGATGGCCGCCTGACAGAGGGGGAACAGGGAATAGATCCTACTGTGAGAACGCGGGGAACTGCGCCTTCACAGAAAACGCACGAGCCCAGATCACTGCGATCACATTGTCCATATAAGCAGTGCAGTCTGGTCTCACCCACTGTCATCCAAAGGGAGATCAACCAGGGATTTCACGATCATTACATTTTAGTTGACAACAATTTGTGGTCATGCAAATAATTGCGATTAACGAATTGTCTTTTTTTCATTTTATAATACTATTATATGGTTAGCCTAATCATAGTTCAATAATACACATACATACACCTTATAAAGAAAGCTACTTATTGGCATTAAATATTGGAATATATAAATAAAAATCTGCATTGGTGTTTTAAGCTTTGTGTACAAAAATCGTACTGGGCAGATATGACAGAAATTACAAAAAAGTTAAGTTTGGCCTGGAGATGAACAGTCGGTGATGTCATAGCCGATCTGAATCGCCTGCCTGATTTACACCCCGCAGGTCTGCACATGCGCAGAACGCTCAAGCAGACGTACACCGCATCCTGCCACGGCTGCATCAGTTCACCCTGCCATTTTATGGCAAACCATACTGTCTACATTTACAGCAAACTACAGTGGTCGTTTTATCGTCCAGCAAGACCTGGGGTCCATATCGGAAAATGGGATTTCTTGAGAGATAACTTATCACACAAAATGCTGTAAAAGAAAGTGGTAAAATTCAGGGACCGTTGTAAAATATGCAAGGTACGTACAAATACGGCAGGCGGTACATGTCGCTACCCGATCCGTACAGCCTACTTAATCTTTACCCGATCTATACCCAATCTATACCCGATCAGTGGAAACAGTGACAGAAATATAGCATTTCTGTTTTATCCAGCAGTTTTTAAACAGATGGGGTTAATTCTAGCAATTATACAAAATAATCGCGATCAGCTCAAACAATCACAAACAGGCCTAGATAGATACAGTAAAGCATTGTGCTGATTTACCAGAGCAGGTGTACTGTGGAAGCCATAAAATCTTTCTATACTTACATCCTCTATGAAAGTTAATGTCAGGATTATCAATTATGAATCACAATTATTATTATTTTCCACCACTAATCCAGGCCCCCCAATGAATCGCCACCTCATCCGGGTGGGGGGGGGGGATCCCTGCCCCCGTGATCCTAGCTCCCAAGGCGGATTGGTCCCAGACTAAGCGTGATTCCGAGCACCCCCAAGAAGAAAAATAAAACAAGGGACAATGTGACCCCACCCGGACTGAGGAGACCGGGCCCCTACCCATGGGGCCTGGACAGGCGTAGCCCGAAAACATAGCATGGGTCCGCTGTCCTGTGGGCCCACCACCTGCAGGGGGAGCTGTGGGGCTTGGCTGCAATGTAGATCAGGTGGTAGTATTATTATTATTATTATTATCATCATCACAATTAGTATTATTACTACTACTATTTTTTGTTGCATGTTCTTATATAGGGATCACAGGAGCCTTGGCTTATTGCCGTTTCTCCTGTTTCTTAATCTAAAGCAACCAAAACATGCACAACAGCAAAGTTTCTGACTGTGACTCAAAAATATTCAGGAATGACTTCACAGCTGTGAAGTGCTGAACTGTAACAAACTGCCACACGCTGCAAGCTATAGGGGGATTGGTGACAGCAGAGCCCAAATATAACAGCCAATAATGGAGATACTTCCCAGGAATTCTAAGTAAATGAATGAGGCAATGCAAAAGAATACAGTGCACACTGCACATGGCACACTGCAGCCGAGCCCTGGGGGTGATCTGCAGTAAGAAAATGAGAGCCCACACTGCAGCCGAGCCCTGGGGGTGA
>JAODKE010000134.1:71656-95812 GCA_026779605.1 Mormyrus hasselquistii
CGGGGATATAAGGTCACAATGAGGCCTGAGATACAAGTATGTAAACCACACCCAAACTGCCACACATAGGCATGCAAGACCACAACGTTTGGCCATATAAGACCACAATGCATGGGTGGATTAGACCACAAGAGGCAATAAAAGGATAAATGAAACCAGAAACTAAGCAGTAGACCTCTATTTACCTAAATGTGAGCAGAACTCCTGGCTCATAGCACCTGATGAAATTGGGTAAAATTGAAGAAAGTTTGACCAGGAGTTTCTCAAAGTGGCAAAAGGAATTGAGTGCAGTGATACACAGACCTGGTCCATAGTGTCCATGGGATGCAGGGTTTCCACTCTGGCTTAACTGAAATGAATTAAAAGCAGTGGGATGCTTCAGGTGTCATTCAGACATGCACTGTCGCTCAGGCACCTGCAGGAGGCGTCGTTAGACATAAGCCCTGAAGCGGAATGCAGGGTATGCTTTAAACATGCAAGCCGGGCATCTGTCACGGCAGTGGAGTGGTGGTGATCTAACAGCTTTGCGTGGAAGAGCAAAAATAATCGTCAGATAGCCACGGCAGACGAAAGAAGCCACCGTCTGATCTGCGGCAGACCTGGCCCATTGAGGAAAAGCACGCTGAGGGCGGCAAGTGGGACTGCCAATCGGGAAAATGACGGCGGTCAGCGCCGCGGCAACAGAATGAAATCGTTAAGACAGACTTAAAAGCTGCAGTTAGCCTTTTAAGGAAGGACAGGATGTGGAGCCAGAGTCAGGTCTTCGACACATCCTGTTCTGAGAGCACAGTCATCTTCAGAACGACACCCAGCCATTGGTGTGTGAGCACTGCTCATGACCTCACGCACTGCAAAAGATGGGCAAGAGACATCCACCGATGAGGCAATGACAGATAACGGCCAAGGCATTTCAAGTCTGACATCTTGTCTTTAGACAGTCAAACGCATTATCATGTCTGATGTTTTATGTGGATCCAACTCTGTAGCCTGAGCGGCGAGACAAGACAACAATCAAAGCTCTAAGTATCACAGGAACAAAAAAACAACTTTTCAGCTCGTACTCTGGTGAGCAAAAAGGAGCTATTTGAGCACTTAAGATTTTTTGTTGAACTTGGAGAGTCATATTTCATCATAACTCAGAATATATTTCCCCTGAGAAGCATTCAGAAGCTTATAACAAATTAATATAATTAACTGAAGAGAGAAAGGGGCGTTCCTGTCATGAAATCCTGAATGAAAGCTACGTCTTTCCATATTTATGGGGGTCTGTTCATTCATGTTTTCTTACAGCCAGCAATTATAAGCATAAAAATGTAAAAACGTAATATAAAAATGTAAAATAGGGGTGCCTTTGAGAGGTCCAAGGACTGCTGCACAATAAAAGTCACGTCAGCACAGTAACCACGAAAACGGGTGAAACAAATCAGGGAAGAATGGCACCCTGCAGACAGGAGGAAGGCGCATCCTCCGCTGCAATTCCCTGCCCTGACACTGGGGGTGCTGTGCCCATGTACCAGGATGAACTTAGAATTAGGTGAACAGTGGTCGTTGTTGACACACCACAGGACAACGAAACGTGTCCTCTGCATTTAACCCATATGTGACATCGTGACATAGCAGGGGGCAGCTAATTCAGCACCCGGGGAGCAGTGCTTGGGGACGGTACCTTGCTCAGGGTACCTCAGTGGTGACATGCTGGTCAGAGATTCGAACCTGCAATCTTTCGATTACAAGTGCGCTTCCCTAACCATTAAGCCACCACTGCACACAAAAAATGTCCCCAGTAGGGGGCGCACTCTTCCTGGAGATACTGCGATTCCATTCCATCTCCCTGTTCTAAAAATAAATGTAATATATGACCCCCAGACAGGGGACATATCAGATATTAAACTAAGAACAGATACTACACTCGATCTTAGCGAAAAGGCAGAGAAGCGATCGGTGTATCATTAAATGATGTACTGCCATTCCATCCTGGCTGTGCCCCAGCCGTATACCCTGGGCCTCCTGGGTCCCCTGTTACCTTGACCGGGATTAGAAGCTGGACGATGGAAGGATGGACGCATTAACTAATGCTTTTTGATATTTTTATTTTCATGTCACCTAAACTTACATGTATATTATGAGGTACGCATGTGGAGAAAGTTTCTAAATGGAATCATATTCGGTTAACTTGTGCAACACTAACTCCAGAGTTAAACCTGGTGTTAAGACATTACACATCCTGTGCATGGTGCGGTCATTGTGACACGGGTGCTTGCCTGTCAGCTCTGACATGCGTTATGAAAGCAGGGTTGGGACATCACTCCACACAGCAATGGCGGGTCGCAGGACTGCAGCCTCAATATGGAACTCGCACATTTTCTGGTAATAATAATGACAGCTAGAGAATTCGCTTAGGGAAATTCTCTCTCCGCCTACTGCGACAGTGCTCATGGAGCTGGTGAGGGGGTCACAGATGTGTGGCCGTCGTGCGGAGACCCAGCTCGGAGCGACGCCACACGCCTGCGTCGCCTCAGACTGGCCTGGTCTGCCTCGAGCACCAGCAGTCTGGTGTCAGTCCCGGGGATGTTCTTAGATGGTTAAGTCAGAGCGACCCGCCTCAAAATCTTTTCCAAAGACTTATGTAATCAAAATACCAAAAATTCACATATTTCAGAGCACTCCATCATCAGTGTATAACGGCGCCATACTTCCATATGATATGAATAAATGTGCAAAAAATCTATCTTCCCATTATCGTTTCGTATAAATTAAGTACCGATAAATGCAAGCCCCCAACCAGAAGTGAATATCAGTGGGGGTCTGACAAATTTCACCTGGGGGTTCAGACTTGTTATTTTCCTAACCGCCTTTGTGTCTGCATAAGAGCATCCATCCGCGTCCGACAGTTGAGGACGACGGGCGCCAATTCCGTCACCCTGCTGCCATTCAGGTGACGCAGCAGATCAGCCAGAATGACTCCTTAACAATGTCATGTTACAGGTGGGGAAATCTGTCAAAAATGACTTTGGTTTCGTAATAAAAGTGCGGGAAGTTCATGCTGTCGGTGTGGCATTCTTACATTTTCGGCCCTGGGGAGTTGGGCGTGTGGGCAGCCGGTTGAGAAACTGACGTTTGAGAAAGAGACTGAGCATCTGGAGGGAAGGAAGACGCTGCTGTTCTCATCAGCAAGGCGCTTAAGCTAATCTCCGTAAACACTGTTGAAGAATAGAGGTTCGAATGGTTTTAATCCTTGCTCTACGTCTCGGCTGCTATCGAATGGCTTTGCGCGCGTTTATCGAATCTCGGCGCCTGTTAGATGCAGGTCTGTCATCGTCCCCCTAGTGGTGTCGGGAAATATGTCGTCAGTCACGCCGGAGAGCGGCTTTCAGAGATAACCGAAAGGAAAAGGCTGCTGCAACACATTTCTCAGGAAGGAACTCTGTGAGCAACCTTTATTCTTCTGCTTCCACAGGTTTTGATCTTTAATTATACAGGAAAATTAATTAGTAAGCCTTCAACTTTACTGTATTCGGTACAACATCATTGATATCAAATCATATCAAAACAAACAATTAAACCCTGTTAAAATATACTCAGTTCTTGTTTATTCCAGCCAAAAAAAAAAGATAATGCAGTGGGAATGACAGGAGGACGCTGAGCCACTAACTACAAGCTGATTGGATGTCGAGCCGCAGGCAGAGCTAGACTGCCGCCAATCACGCCGCTCACCTGTCTCTCACTGACTCATCACTCAGCCAATCAGCTGCCAGCTACCCTGCACCCGCGCTGAAAATGTAGGTGTCAGTCCTCAGGATAAACACCTGACAGCAAGCACTGTAATCCCATTTAATCCGCCATCAGCTCTGTTCATGGAGTCGCCATGGAGATTTGTACGCAAATGGGAATAAAGATAAAGAATATCACTGTAGCAATTATATGCACCAAAAGGAAACGATCTTCATAAACTATGCATCGATTCCACATCTTATGTTCATATTGCGCTGCAGTTCCTTGCTGGAGAATGTTCTGTGTCTCTTCATCGACGTGCCTCATATATAATAATAATAACAGCAGCTGAGGTATTATGGTGTGATTAGAGAAGTAATGTCTGACAGCGGAGTGTATTACCCACTTATCTGGGGGGGGGGGCTGTCCTCAAGCTACAGATCATAGTCTGTATTGCATATCGCTCTCCTCATTTAAGTAAACAATAAAAACTAAGAGTGATGTTTAATACTGTGACTATTACCTTCCCTTTAGCCAATATTTATCTTTCCAGACCACATAAGGTCCTTTGCATCTATACACTGATTTACAGGCCTAGATCATCAATTAGAAATCAACATTAAAACCGCAATACAGCTCCCACCGTGTGTGTGCGGGGGTGGGGGGGGGGGCTGCTAGAAATTCCGGGCCCCATGAAAGAGAATCATTTTGGACTCTCAACCCCGAACAATCCAATAACAATACAATCCAATTACGATTGACATTTTTTAGGATGTCTGTGTTCTGTGTGTGTGTGTGTATCTGTGTGTATGTGTATCTCTGTGTCTGTGTGTGTATCTGTGTGTGTCTGTGTGTGTCTGTGTGTATCTGTGTGTCTGTGTGTGTATATGTGTGTGTGTGTGTCTGTGTGTATCTGTGTGTCTGTGTTTGTGTCTGTGTGTGTATATGTGTGTGTCTGTGTGTTAAGCCTCAGTTCATGGAATCTGCTGCTATTGACATGAAAAACGGACAAAGACAACAGAAAAAGGCTTAAATAAATACGACATTTATACAGCCAATAAAACAGAAGAAGCAGCATTTTTACGGCGCGTCATGATAACCGCTGGCATCAGGCGCAAAGCCTGTAGGTATCAGACCCTCTGGAAAAGGCCCAAAACTGGCTGCAGCTGACAGGGCCCACGGTGGACGTCAAACGCCGCATGCAGGAATGCAGCTTACATGTCAACAAACTACACAGACTGAAGCAGCCCAAGGTATCAGCTGAATGGCTGGCAAGTCACTACTGTGCAGATACAGTCAAGCCTGTTCAATAGGAGTATAGGGGCTTGGGGTAGTTATTACACAATACTGTGCATGGAAAAGTGACACCGTATTTAAACTACCAAAACATGTCCTTATGACACTGTTTTCTTAATTTTATTTTATAACCGGAGGGGTAAATGTCAGAAATTAAGAGTAATTTTCCCTATGACTCATGTCAGAAGAAAAAAATACCAGAAAACAAAACTAGGCAAAGATATTGAGTGTGACCTTGGTTAGATAGCGATCAGGAAAGTGAGGATGACAAGAGCACAAAGGAGCATTCCTCAGCCTTAGGGCTGCGCTCATTTGAATACATCCCTGAAAAAGAAACCTATGAAACTCACGACGGAGGAAAAGATCAAAGAAATGTCATCTAACCGATGATTTCCTCAACTGACGACCGAAATATCTCAGCGGCTTGTGGATTGGCGTATTATTGACAGGCAAAGAGATTTGCTTCTGCAAAGTGTGAGATCACAAAACGCGTCGGGACTGCAAACTGCCAGGACGAAGGCCCCCAAACATGACACTGGGGGGCGTCTGGGCCGTAATGACACCAGCTGGTTTCTTCATGAAAGTCCTGTATGGAAATGGGCAGCCTTCATTTCATTATTGCAAGATTGTCCATGAGACATCTAGTGTTTCCAAACACTGATCGCGATTTAACCATTTTGTTCACCAGTGTATCGCAAGACAGTGTATGCGGGTATCACAATAAGGCCACGCTCAGTGTATCAACTGCAAGGGAGGTCCAGGGAGGGGTATCAGCAGCAAGGGGGGGCCAGGGAGGTGACCATCAGAGGGTTGCTGGTTCAAAACCTGCGCTAAGCAGAGTGGTTTCACCACTGGGCCCTTAAGCACGACCCAGGACTCCCAGGGGACTCTGGCCGACTGCGAGCGTCAGTCAGTACACAGACACCTACCTTGGAAGAAGCTCTTGACCCGGAGGTAGCTGACACTGAGTCGCAGGACGGACAGCTTGTCCAGCTTGGAGATGACGTCGGGGGGGAAGGGCAGCAGGCCGGCCAGGCGGTCCAGTTCGGCATTCAGCCGGTCGCGGTGCCTCTTCGACGGGTTGGATTTCTGACTTCCTGCTTGTGGCTTCCTGCCGGGAGAAGCGGCAAAGGCCGGTTGGCGACCACAACCCCGCTTGGTACAGTAAGACCACGTGGTGCTGAGAATGGGTCAGGGACATCCCAGCATCCTCCAGGCTGTGTCCTGTCACAGCAGCCAATGGAAGCAGGCCAGAGGGTGACCTTTCACCTTTAACATTTCACAGCTGGGGAATCATCCAGACTTTTATGTCGTTTTAATTATATGTGGGCACAACCCCACTGTTCCAAACACACCTTTTTAAAGAAGCCAATTACGCAGTTGTGAGTTACTTAGAGCCTCACTTTATAATTACTGCAAATTACCTATTTAATAGACCTTAACAGATCAGGGTTGCTTCCAGCATAAATGACATGAGTAATTCCCCGTTTAAAGTGGCAAAAAATCATAGTGGATAGTTAGGCATACTAAGCAACTAGTAACCAGAAAGCTGGCGGTTCCACATTGGACCTAAAAAGCCTGACCTGTCCACTGGTACAAAATGCGGCTGTTACAGATGGTGTTCAGGGAAGCAGCACAGAAAGCTGTGAAATTATTCGGGGAAATCACCAAAACACAGAACAGAAACACAAGCATGGACGTCAGTGACCAAACAGGGGGAAGACAGACTCGGAAGCACTTAATGCACAGAATTAATTAACAGCAGCTAGACAGAGCTGAGAACTCCAGGACTCCACAGGAGGTAGCGAGTGGCACACAAGAGGATCAGGCGAGCAGGACATGAGCGACTCCTAAACAGCTGCAGTCAGAGAAACGGCACCAGTGAAAAGGACCAACAAATAAACAAAACTTATTCTGAAAGCTGTTTAAAGGGCTGCAACTGCAGGGAAACAGCTTCCAAACCATCATGACAGGCCCTCCCAGTGCAGCACCAGTACGGCTCCATCACAGCGGCCCTGGAAAGCGGCGCCTCCCCCAGTGCAGCACCAGTGCGGCTACCTCACAGCGGCCCTGGAAAGCGGCGCCTCCCCCAGTGCAGCACCAGTGCGGCTCGATCACATCGGCCCTGGAAAGCGGCGCCTCCCCCAGTGCAGCACCAGTGCGGCTCCATCACAGCGGCCCTGGAAAGCGGCGCCCCTCCCAGTGCAGCACCAGTACGGCTCCTCTGGGGACGGTTTTCTCCAGCTAGCCACAGTAACCCCCCCCCCCCCGCCCATCTTTAAATAACCTGGGAGTGTGACTTTCATTTCCTGGCTCTGGTGTCTGCAGGTCCAACTGTCGGCCCATTTCATCTTTATTTAGTTTCTCCACGTGCGAGAGACGGCCACCTAATCGCACACCGTCACTTTATCTAAATGAAAAACCACGCAGATGAAGCATTCAGAGATTCTAAAACTCACCATCAAAATGCAGCATCTTCTATTCCCACTAAAACGATACAGCTGTGATGTTTTTCCATTTCTACAGCTCTGTTCATATTGAGCTGATGCTTTTATTTGGAACGTTATAACGTTTACCGTGAAAACAAAACAATTACATTACATTCTCCGTGGCGTAAAAAGAGAATAAAACATTTGCCTTCAATATTCCAAATACTTAACACTTTTTACCCGGTTTTCTTATCACTGTTTTCCTTTTCCAGTTATTTAGATATTTATTTGCAGCTAAAAACAGGCAGTGTCATATATTAAATTACAGCATGAAGTCACATCAGTGAAATACATAACAGTATGAAAATATTTCAGGCATAAGACCATTTTATATCGCGATTCAGTTAGAAACTTTATCTTGTTTAGAATTATGAAAATTTAGTCTCCATCTGAAAATGATTACCTACATCGTGGATTAGAACTTGTGTTCTGACTCCATCAAATTTCACCAAACATTCTAAAATATTTAAGTTACACATGAAATATCATAATGCTTTTTTTGCAGCATTCAACCTGGTTAATTTATAAAACAAAACTGAGAGTATTTTTATCCACAAATATAGAACAAAAATATGCACTCATTAAAAAGAATTTAAATAATTTATTGAATATGTTGAGAAATGTAGCCTGGATATCTTTGTTTAGGAATAACTCAATAAACCTTCGGCGATTGAGTTAATTTGATAAAGTTAATGACATTTTTGAAATTGCAGCTGTATTGATTTGAAATTAATTGTAATGATTGAATCGTTATTTGCAATGATGATATAGGGCAATTTCATGGATACTTAACTGTTTCTGAACCGGCTTGCGTCGCTTGCGGCCGGCATACATGCAGTCTCCCGGCGGGATCATGCTCTCGCGCTCAGGGGGGGTGACAGGTGCCCTAAAGCCGGTAAATGAGAAATATTTTAACAGAAAAGACAAAGTCGACGGGCTTTTCACACTTTTGTAAAGTACGCCGGTGTTGTGGCGAATTCAGCACCGGCAACAGGCAGTCACGTCTAAAAGGCGGACTCGGAGACAGTCATGATTTTGTCTATTAGCTGAATCACTAGCAAAAAAAATATACTGAAGGCATTAAAATATTAACATCTTAGTCCAATACATTTGAAAAGCATGTGGACTGTGTGTTAACCATTATTTACCAACAGCACCAATAGCAATTGCACAGATGGTACAAATACTGTCTCACTGACGTGCAGATATTACAATAATACAGTTAAATCAACAGTTATAAAATGCTACACACTCCGCATGCCACTTCCCAAAAACATTAGCTATGGATAACGCACATAACAAAGCACTTACCTAAAAGCTCTATTAATGTTTATCTGTCCCTGTGCAGTTTCAGTGTTTCAGTGTGAATTTACAGGAATGTTTTTGGTCGGTTAAAATAAAAACTCGAAGTGAGTATTTCTGCTTTGTGTCCGACGGCAGATGTGCTGGATGCTTTATAGCAGCCCGGGTCGCCTCCACTTCCTTGTGTTTCAGGTGGCGGATTCCTCTGAATGACAAGGCGAGCTCTTCGCACGCAACTCGGCCGGCCTCGCAAACGCGGGTGCGCACACACACACGGGCATACACACACACACACACACGCGATCAAGGGGCGGGATCGCAGGCAACCCCGTCCACTACAAACGCCGGGGGAGGTGCATGGCCGGCATACGTTCTTTGGGGGGGTTATTTGAAGTTTTCCGTACAGTAAACAGAATACACGTGGAATCGCGTTTTACCTTGGAGAGAAATGCTTGAGCTACTATTTAAGTTCCCTTAAAGTCCGATCCACGTATGATATTAGAGTACAAAGGCAGATGGGGTTTCGGATTTCTTTGCTTGGTTTTCATAGAGCCAATAGTATGATATTTTATGAAAACGAACCCAAGTTACAGGCAAGTCTGCAAGGAAAACAAAGTGATGAAACGTATTGGCACAACTGAAGTAAGTCAGTGTCTTGAGGCGTTGAAGCATTATGCAATATACTGATTAAGGGAAACAAAAGGATATTAGCACCAAGCGGAATATTGTATAATGAATTGTTACATCTTCATTAAGGTTGCAGAACAATATTACCATTATACGTGTACTTTTGGTTTAATGATTTCTAAATGAGACTGAATGGCCAATTAGTTCAGTATAGCGTAATGTCTGTTCATTTTAGTCGTATATGCTTACAAGACTTGCCACATGCCATAAGTATTTGGAATATAAAAAGGTAGATGCACAGTGAGTACTGGGATTTAGATCCACACCAGTACTTACCTTGACCAAGTTAAAACTAACGGTTTCTTTATTAAAATATGAATGGCTGGCAAGTTCTTTGGCGGGAACCAGCTACAAATTTCATATTAAGAAAATCCTTTCTTTGTGAAATTTGCTGTCGTGCGGATTTTGCTAACGCCTTTTCCACGGCTTTCCCCGCTGTTTAATTGTCTCGGGTTTACGTCGTTACAAAAAGGCTATAGTCACTGATCATACTTCATTAAACCTTAAATGGAGTGAAAACATTCCTTTCGCAAATATTAAAAGCTGACCAAGACTTTTTTCAAGTTAATGCTTGAACAGTAGAGCACTTAACTTCCCGTTAAGCTCATTTTGCTTCATGTTAACACACCATATCGGCACCAAATCTAAGACATTATCTAACGTAATTATTTTTATATTTAACGCACGTCGGAATATTAATGGCTATAAGTACTTCAGTTACATATATTTAAACGTTATGATATATTTACCTGTAAACTTCGAACTTCATATGAA
The DNA here is from genome assembly GCA_026779605.1 of Mormyrus hasselquistii. Taxonomy (NCBI): domain Eukaryota; kingdom Metazoa; phylum Chordata; class Actinopteri; order Osteoglossiformes; family Mormyridae; genus Mormyrus; species Mormyrus hasselquistii. Next base: position 81,916 of record JAODKE010000134.1, read on the forward strand.
TTTAGTTTACGATTTATAAGATTAAGAATTATTAATCGCAGGTTAATAATAACAATTCAACATATTGCAAAATAAAAACGTATTTTTATCGAAAAACCTAAGAAAGATTAAATGTTGCAAAAATATGTTATATATGATTTTTTATCGTAAAAACTATTCAGTCTCACTTAACATCAGCTATTGACTTCAGTCTTATGAAGACTGTTAAGTGTATTTACTTTAAAACTGAACTGTTCTGCCAGATTAGTCCACACAGAGAATTTAGTACAATAGGCCAATAACATAGCTAGATATAGTTCATGTGGTTTTGGAGTTTCATAAAATATTTAGGCCATGCTTTGTACAGAGAAATACTTCTGCTTCATAAGGAACATGTGGACAGATCCGAGATGTGACTGCATGGGTGAGTGTGGCGGTATCCTTTATAGCACTTGAAGGAACCATCGGCGCATTAACAATGTAGAACAATCCAGAACAATGTCCAGTGACACCAGTTCATGGCACACTAACCCGATGTGCGGTTTTCTTTTTTGCTAAATCTATTTACTGCAGTAATTCAGTTTCTTTCATGGGGCTTACTTACCGTAGGCACTTATCAGTAATATGCTGCTGAAAAAATATAGCGAACTAAATTCCCTGACACTTAATATATTTTTGTATAAAACCCAGGAGCTGGAAAGCAGAAGCATCCTTAGGAAGTGATTTCCCTCCCTGCTCGGCACTGCTGGAATTCAGTGCAAATACTTCATTCAGGTTATTGCATCACTCGTGTGGGATACGACGAGACGATCTCTTAGGCTGTGACCCCTGACGGACAGGACGACACTGGTGTTAACACACCGTTCAGTATCATCAGCGGGCGATTGGAGCCCTGATGTGTGAAAAGGGTTCGGTTCGCCCGCCGAACCCCTATGGGTATGTAGCCTACCAGGACCGCGGATTCAGCAGGTAAGAAAGGAAGTCAGGAATCTACGTGTTTATAGATAATATATCCGAGGATCCATTCATTGAGGGCCAGGAAATGCCGGCACGTCCTCACTACACGCGATCGGGGTTTATTTTAAGACTCCCTGCAAAGACCCGTTCCCTCGTCACGTTAATACATACGCTATGCCTAAGGAACTGGAAATGAGATCAGAACACTCTTTAGAGGAAAAACACACAAATGCAATTTCACAGGAACGGAGACGCTGCACCCAGGTATGATTTTCCATTATGATGTCTGATAAAATGAAGAAGGTTTATCCATGTTCGGCAGCAAATGGCACCACGTTATATCCGGCATTGGCAGCGTGCCGTCAGGCCGGAGGGGTGAGATGCAGGGTCTGTGCAAGCGAAGGTGGGATTGAATTTTATCATAACTACGAGATTCTGCAAAATAGACCTCACAGGAAGATTGTCCTTGTTAATATGAATGTACACAGAAATATAATCTAGCTTCCCCACCATGCCTCTTCCTGGAACGTGTCAACCCCGGCAGGATGCTTCGCGGACCGGTTCGTGCCAGGGCACCGGACAGAGCGCCGGTCCGTGCCAGAGCACCGCCATCTGTAGCCTACGTGTATCTGCACTCTCAAAGGCAAGCACAGGGATAGGACAGGAATAAATGAAATCCATCAATTCGTCAGATATGTTAACAGCTGAAGAAGGTCCGAGCATAAGATTAAACGACAAGCCGATGACTCACTCGGGGGCGGACAGCACATCCTGCGTGACTCATGTTTTCCGTTTTGGCCGTAGTTTTACTGCATGGTAGCAATATTTCTCAAAATAAGCAGAAAATAAACCCAAACAAAGGCTGTGTTTAGATTTAATTATTAAGCAGCAAAACAATTCCTAGAGAATCGCGTTGATATTACTGACTGAGCCATTGTTATGAAGCAAACAGAGAAAGTGAAACTCACATGATTACAGGATGTAGGCCAATTAACAGGTCGGAATAATGGGCCAAGCCGCATTTCAGGCTCCCGTCCTTTCTGACATTCATGTTTAACCGTATATTTAGCACCTTACTTAAAAACAACGTGAACACAGGACCTATATACAGCTTGGGACAATAAGTTTGTCTGTAGAAGAGGTCCGATATAAATGGAGTTTCTGTGGTAAGTAAATGAACAAAAAATTTTCTACACAATTTTTTAAACGTTTATGTCATACATACTACGTACTAATCATACACCAACACTAGGCCATATAGCCATGGTGTAAATACGAGGGGTGGGGGGGGGGGGGGACGGCACTGGGAGCATATCTGAATATTTAATATGGAATTACGGCCTTATCTTCAAAGGTGAAACTCAAAGTTTTTCACCCAACAGCAATATGGTACTATCCTACGCTCAAGCTGCCATCTAGTGGACATCAGAGTAGTTTCAGCTGTTGGAGCAGCCTACGTGTCCAAAATAAACAAAACCCGAGAACGCAAAAAACAAAACAGTAAAAGAAAAAAATATATTTATAGCGATCTATATATATATATATAGCGCTATCTCGTTATACACATCATGTGCCAATTAACACACGTGAAAATCGAGTGCCATGACCTAGAGCAGTTAATATCAGCCTGCACATACAGCAAGGAGACAGCATCATCGATTCCGTAGGCATGTTATTCTCAGGTGTTTCTGTTCTCATGCTTCTTTGGTTTACAAGGAAAATGGCTCCATGATGCCGACTGCTAAATATGAGGCAGTAAACTTTATAAAAGGACTTTGAAAACAACCTTTGCTACCCAAAGTGCTGTACAGTTAAAAACAAATAATGCATACAAAACCCAAAGAAACACAAACACAACAGTTATGCAAAAATAAGTTTATTATGCTGCTACCCCAGACGTAGATATTCAGTATTTAATAGAGAATCTTCAACCAGCACAGCTGGCACATGCATGCAGGACTCTAGGCTACATCTGCACATCATAGATATACATCTGCAGTTAGTCTTCAAGCACGTAATTAGGATTGACGACTAAGAGAGGGTCCTCTTCTATGACGGGTTCCTCGCCCCACTTGTCCATCTTCTTCAGCCCCGTCTTTGTCAGTTCTATGAGGATGTGGTCCTGATGGAGACGAAGGGAATGGAGACACCGCGATGAACAGAAAAGCACAGTCTGACTGGCCCAGTTCGCCATTTGGCCGAGCCACACTTACATAGTGAATGAGCCGGTGAATGACCTTCTCTACCAGGTTCTTCTTGGCGATGAGCTCGGACTCGGACTCGATCTCGCTCTCCATCTCCTTCAGGTACCAGTTGACCAGCTCGCTTCTCTTCAGGGAGGAGTCCTCATTAACTGCAAAAGAGCATTTCCAGCTCGGTACCGACGCTGAAGCGTACGGCTGGTGGGACCCTCAGTGCCCCCCCCCACGGGCCCAGTCACCCTCTGGGCGCACTCACGCTCCTCCATCCTCTGCAGGTGCAGCACCAGCAGGTTGGAGACCTTCTTGTAGTCTGCAAAGGACATCCTGAGGGCCGGCTTGGGAACCACGGCCTTCTGGAGCTCGTCGGGTCGGGCCGGTGCCGGGACTGTGGCCGACCTCACTTCCTCCTCTTCCATGTCATTCTGATCTGAGGGGAGCAGAGACGCCCATCAGCGGAACCAAAGAGCCCGGAACATGGAGCAGTCCACCTCATAAAATCACGACATCATCGATGTGACAGACTAACAGATTGAAGTCTGCATCCTACACAGGGGCTTGGAGATCAGACTCATTGATGGACTTTGACCTTGACCACAGTCAACACCATGCTTTTAGCAAGCAAGCACTCTTTCAATAAGTGGGCAGCCAGTTGACCTCTGACCCCGAAAGTGGAAGATGCTTGCAGGGACCACGGGGGGGGGGGGGGGGGCCGCCCCCCACCCCCCCCACCCCCTTCCTGCCCCTGATCGAAGTTGCACCCGGGGGAACCCACACGGATGATGGATTTATTTAAAAGCCTAAAAGCCTCCTTCACATGCTTGGGCTGCACCTTGCAGGGGCCAAGGAGAGAGACGCATGTAAAGGCAGGACTGTAGATGTACCTTTATAAACTGCAGTCACATTTATAGTTATGTATAAAGCTATAATTCTATGTGTTAAAATGAACAGACCAGACCCAGTATCACTGCTGAGGAGAATTCTTGTATGAAAATTAACAGTGGTTAAAAGTGGTTAAGGCCCACGCAGGTTAAATTATACTGTAAAACACACACCCTCCCATCTTTCCCAGCCAGAGAGCGCCCCCCTGTGGTCACAGCCCTAACCTCGTCAGAGCAGTACATGCGGGCCATAGCCTCAGAGAGTCGCAGCATGCTCTCCAACTGCCGGACGGTGATGCGCCAGGCGGACTTGGTGGCGCCGCTGCTGTCTCTCTGCCGAAGGCGCTTATACTGATCCACCACAAACTCCTCCGCCTCCTTGGTGATCTGGGACCGCAATGCCAGCCGGCACAGACAGGGGGAGCCAAAGCCCAGGACACAGCGTCAGCATTGACGCTCGGAAGCTCTACAACATGCAACGTGGCCGAACCCATGTTTAAGTTCTTATTCGGCAAAAAGGCAGACCACCCAAAATTCAGAGGGGCACAAAAAGTTCCTCAAAGATCTTATAGGCCTCCAGCACAGCTGATTTGACACTCGATAAGATTCATCCATCCTTCATCGACCGACCATCAGAAAGCACGGGTTCAGTCAGAATACTGATGCAAAAGTCCACTTATTGACCTGTTACGCTTATTAATGGTCACTGCTGATTTCAGCTGGTTTAGAAAAAGACGCAGAGCTGAGTCAAATACTTCAAATAAACAAGCACATAAATTTCAAATAATCACCACTGGATCCTGTACAGGGAAAAAGACTGCAAGACACTGGAATGGAATGAGAGGTACTGCAGTTAAAATGGCCTCTTCTGCTTAATGGCTGCATCACTGCAGGGGATCTGGCACGGCATTTTGTCCATCCCATCATTCCTTCCCCACAGCAGTGGTTTGTAATTTGCAAAAAGCAAAAATGGCTATAATAATGGGTAAAGCTGGAAAATGACAGGATGGTTTGTGGCTTTGAAGTCAAGGTGATATGAAGATCACTGCAATGGAGACGGCGCTGTAAGGAAGATGGCAGTGAGCCTGACCCGCTTACCTTTGGCTGGAACTGGCGAGCGAAGAGAATGTACCTCTGGATCTCGTCAGGGCTGTAAACCCTCTCCACAGACTCAATGTTCCTGGAGTGCAGGTCGACAATGCGTCGTGCGATTGCGTAATCTGTAACCTGAGCCACAGATCTGACATCGTATTACGTTGAGCTAATGTTGCATTTTAAGTGCATAGGCTGCAAGTATAATTTGCTCTATCTGGTTAAATTCCAGCCACAAAATAAAGAAGTCTGAACACAATCATTCTGACCAGCTGTGACCAGATAGCAGCCGCTGCACGAGTCAAAAACGTTACGTGGAATCAGGAAATATCAGATATGAGGCGGAAATTAAGCCAAAATTATGTGGCAGACACTGTAACACAGCCGTTAGCGAAGAAGCAAATCAAAGATACAAGATACGAGACAAAAACTGACACTATTACTATTCATGGTTTAGAATATTTCCCCAAGTCTATATTCCGCAATTTCTACATTTCGCATTTATAATATTTTTAAGATGTTACTATCTTGATAGATAGTAGTCAAAGACGTGCTCTCTTCAGTTTGAGACGGCACAAACCTCATTGCACTCATCCACCAGAATGAAGAAGAGGTCGAATCTCGACATAATGGGGGCGGACATGTTCACGTTCTGCTTCAGAGACTTCGATCTGTTGTACCGGCCGTCGATCGGGTTCGCAGCCGCCAAAATAGACGTCCGCGCGTTCAGAGTCGCCTGCAGACAGTCGCCGTGAAGCCATTAGTCCATGCCCGGGGGACTTTCGACAGGCGTGATTACAAACTTCCGCTCATAAACAGACATTTATATCGCCTATTGACGAAGGGACAAGGAGCTACAGGTAAAACAACCTCCACTTAGGTGAATGCAACCAGTGGAGTTATATAAACACCAAACCAGGCCTACAGTGAATGGACTGGAAACATTCGATTATCAGACTGCCGACTGTAGCTGGCAAACCTGCCTGGCACTGCAGCCTGGACATACTTGTTTTGGGAGGAATAAACCCATGTCAGGTTTCCCCTTGAAGGCCCCCACCTTGACCCCCGCCTTGGTGATTGAGATGGTCTGCTGTTCCATAGCTTCATGAATGGCCACCTGGTCTTTGAGATCCATCTTGTCAAACTCATCTACGCAGCAGACGCCCTGTGACGAACACATGCTTGTAGTAAGGCTGGCGTGAGTAACCACGGTAACCCCCGGGAGCGCCCCCCCCCCCCCCCCATCGTGCACTTACATTGTCAGCCAGCATGAGGGCGCCGGCCTCGATGACGAACTCATGAGACTCCTCGTCTTTCACCACGGCGGCCGTGAGCCCGGCAGCGCTGCTGGCCTTCCCGCTGGTGTAGACGGCCCTGGGGGCAAAGTCCTCCACATGTCTGCAGGAGGACGACTGGGTCACTTTGGTTTGGCAGTTTCTGCAGCAGACCTTAACTAGTGAAATCACCAGAAATGGCTGAAGAACTGGCTTTGCTGAGCTAGACAACGCGATAAAACCATAAAGGTTTACGGTGCTCACTTGAGGAACTGACTCTTGGACGTGCTGGGATCTCCTACGATGCACACGTTGATGTCCCCTCGTAGAGACGTCCCCTCCATGGTTGTCTTGGCAACGCCACCAAACAGCATGAGTAATATTCCCCTTTTAATTTCATCATTTCCTGCAATCGAAAACCGCGAGAAGCCGATTAAGGTGCCACCAAGGTGAAGACTAACGTGTGGATCATATAATCAGAATCAGACATGTTTAGGCTACAAGCAGTGACTCTTGCAGAGCACAGCCCCAGCTCACCATGGATGGTGGGGAACAGACTGGTGCACAGGTTGTGGTAGAGGTTCTTGTCTTGGCTCATCTCAAAGACCTTCTCCCACTCCTGGACAGTCATCTGGTTCTTGACGCTTTCAGCCGTCTGGTCCTCTTGACGGAGCTCTTTCCCGCCAAACTAGGAAACGGCCATTAATCTTTCCAGCAGCGAACAGCCACCTTAGTACCATCAGAACAGGGAGCTTCACCGGGCACTTCAAGGCGTAAACTTCCTGCATGAGTATTTATCCTCCCTGACTCTGGTTATCGGGGCTCTCCTCCTCGCAGCGCTCAGATACACGACCCACCTCCAGGGGTCCTCGTCATCACTACACCCGGCAAGCTCACCCGGGGGTTGGTGGGAGCCACGTGACACGCCAGGAAGGCCAGCCGGTAGGATAGATCTCGCACACCCAAGGCCTTCAAGCCCTGGACGCCATCGGCCTCAAAGCCCTCCTTGCCGGTGACCCGGCTGCTGGTCTCGGCCCGAGTGCCTAGGAGAGCGGAAGGAAGGTCAGTCAGCAGAAAGCCATGGTTCTGCCATTCTCACACAGAGAGAGAGAGACAGAGAGACACTCCCTGCCAGAGCAGCTTGAAACCCGCACACTAAATAAAACTACATCATTATTCAGCACAGTAACAAAATCACATCCTCACACAAGCAACACCAAGACAAACTGACTGAAACAGAATAACAACTAATCAATAACAGAACATAATTCAGCTGAAGAAGAATACAGGAAAACAAAATTTAAGCCACTACACAAACGAATGGAATAATAAAGTAAGAGAGACCCAAGACATTTTGAAAGGTGTGATCACTCATACTGATGAGGAAACTGCTCTTTGGAGGCGGGTAACCAACTGGCGACTGGCTGCAGAAAACAGCTGGTCAGCATTCAGAGTGAAGACCGGAGTGTAAATGCAGTTTGGGTGCAGAACTCATTCTTCCCTCATTTACTATATGCCTCAGTTGAAATATTGGACTTGAAACCGAGAAAGAGAGTAGAGTCAGTGATCAATGTTACCCGCCAACTCTGCTGCTAGACCAAACGAAACGATCATGTTAAAAGCGATGTGATCACGTCAAGAGAGTGATGGTTAGAAAAGAAAAAAAAAAAAAAAAATCAGCTTGGAGGCTGCCGTGGAACACTGACATAGCGCATTTTAACTTACGGCACATTCATTTTTTTGGGTCGATCCTTAAACGAATAACAGCACAGATATTTTTAACAGGAAATACTGTTTAAACTGTATATGAATTGAATATCCTAAGCCTCACAAGTCAACACGTACAGTGTTACCATACCCGAGTTTCACCCCAAATTCAAGCAAACATTGTCAGTCTAAAAGTGTAACACGGAACCTGAACATGAATATTCAAGTCCCCGCCTGTGATCTGAACCTGAAATAGGGGTAAATGCACGGGGTTCTCCGGCGAGATACCTGCGACGGCCAGGGCCGACACGTCGGGCACCACGATGAGCGCGCCGGTGAAGTCGCAGCGGTCGCCGGCCTGCGCCGCCTCCACGGCCTCGGCGCGCAGGATGACCTCCACGCTGCGGGGGATGGAGCCGCGCGGCAGCTCCGCCTGCGTCTCCTGGATGCGCACCTTGCGGGGACACGGTGAACAGCAAGCGGCGTGATGGAGACAGAGCTAAACGAAAGCAGTCTTAGGGCTATTCATTATTCTGTCTGCAGAATTTAAACACGACATTAAGTGCATTTTTGGAAATGACTTTTAATTACTGCTAATCTACAATCATCATAAATCTCCGCGCCACCGTCTTATCAATTTGTAATGTTCTTCCTAAGGGCAATATTAAAATACAGCATGATGCATGAGTATGTGTGCATGACAGGCAAGTCCTCATTAGCAAGCCAGGGCAATCTGACACATAGTGGATGTGATTTTCCTTCAACTTGCTCAAAGATCAAACAGTAGCTGCCCCCTGCTATGTCACATTGGTACATATGGGTTAAATGCAGAGAACACATTTCGTTGTTGTGCGCTGTGTGATGTGATGTGTCAACAATGACAATTAATCACTAAATTCATGTCTAAATTCTAAATAAAACTAAGTAAAATACATTGCAAATCATTGCAATCTCAGCCAATTCACCTTTACTGGTGTTCTTTCCCCAGCACGAATTCCCATTTAATCACAGCAAATGTCTGCGGGATGTTACAAAGGTCCTTTAAAAGCTGTATACGGTAATACCTTTATACGGTTTGCACCTCAGCTCACCTTCTGAAAGTCCACAAAGCGGGACCTGTCGGTGTCCAGCATGAAGCGGCGCCGGTTCGCGCACACCGGGTTCCTGCAGATGGACGGCTGGGTGTATCTGAACTGCTGCTCCACGTCCTTGATGACGGACTGGCAGTCGAGGCAGAGAAAGGTGCCGCTGACCAGCTCGGGGTGCACAGGGTGCGTGCGGACCACCTGGCCGCTGATGCGCAGCAGGGTGCCGATTCGGGCGGCGGACAGCTCCCGGATCCTGCAGGGGCACCATTATTAAACAGTAAAAGGCTGCAATCAGTACGAAATGTACTCATTTCTAATTGCTGCATCTCTTAAATCGTATAATTACTACGCGGAAAAGGTTAAACTCCGCATAAAGCAGCCTGATATTTTAGATATAGTCTCAGGAGAGCCTAAAGTGTGGAGCGTTAGGCTATAAATCGAGCAGATAAACTGTAATGCGCATCGGACACGTTACTTGTGCCGGGTGGGGAAATCGGAGAAGGCCACGTAGAACTCCTTGGACGGGGGGATGTTGCCATGGTCGCGGGCGAAGTGGCGCACAGCCCGGCAGAGGTAGGGGTACACCCTGCAAGGTACCGCGCATCAGCCCATAAGATGCTGCTGTATCAAGCCAGAGCATCGAATGACCATCTCACACAAGATAACACAGCGTGACAAACACTACGTTTAAATACACGTGGGTAATACAGCAAATATTATTTTAAAAGAAGCTGTCGCGGCAGAAGGAACATGTAACGTTGACATTATTATCATGAATACCGGTAATATTCCTCTTGGATCGTAGTAGCCAGCTGTTGGTTGTATTGCTCTATGTTGGTGAAGCTCACGGCCATGGTGTTTCTTTCAGGTCGGATTAATTCCTCCGCGTCGGGTAAATATAATACGTCCCCGTTCTGGTTCTGAAATCTGTTTATAAGCACAGAAACTGATCATGGATTTTAAAGACAACCATGAAATATCGTCTGCAAAGTTTATATTGATGCTATGCGTGCAATCAAACGCAATGATTATTCAACTTACTCCTCCAGAAACTCGACGAATAACTTCTGGCACTTCTCGGAAAGGTCATCCTTCACTTGCACCCCCGCAGAAGCAGTTCCGGCCGCGGGTTCCATTCGGAAACGCAGAAAGTAAAGATGCTGGGGTGAGAAACAAACGCAGGGCCGGCTAGGGCCGCTGCCTTTATCTGCCCTGTGCCCGTATCATCTGGGCTTCTCCACGCCAAAAGCTGCCGCAATGATCCCGGAAATATAACGCTGACCAGCCGAGACCTGTGGAACACGCTTCCCAAAGTTTCATAAACTAGATCTCGGCCTTATTCATTAGCTAAGGTTGTGATTTTAAAATAAATTGTAAACGGTGTAATGAGAAACTTCAACGCCATGATGTTATTGAAATGTTTTTAACAATTGCTTGGTTTAATTTAATTTATGTGAACTTAGCAGAAGTTTTACCCCTTTAAAATGAATTTGTAAGAATAATATAAATTTAACTTAAATATTTCTCATAAAATTATAGAGAATATTTGTTTTCAAAAGGAGAAATTATGCTTCCAATTCAAATTTTTCTGATGTGAGGTGAGCAGTGGTCATGAAAACAGCTAGGGCTCACGCCTTCGGCTCACACCAAATACACCTCGGCTGTAATGTCTGCTAGGGAACATGGTCACCGATCGTTCTGCATTTCCTTGCAAGCCCATTTGGGTTCCATGCCTAAATCCTTCTGACAGACCAAAGCTAACTTCCACTTTCAGACGCCTCCAGGTCAGTCGATGAACTGCGTCACCTCTGTGTTCACCTGCAGTCACGCTCAGTAGAGGCCGAAACACACGTGGCACCCTAGGGTTATGGACGGCCATCCCGTCCAGGGTGTCCCCTGCCCTGTGTCCTGTGATGGACGGCCATCCCGTCCAGGGTGTCCCCTCCATGTTTATATACAAAGCACGTTTCTCTGAGGCCCAGCATCATGACCTCTGACTGCCCACATCTCTGATGCACGTTTCCTGCTGTCTGACGAGCAGAGCTGCAGAGGATTAGACATGACATTTTAAACAGCCGAATGGGTTTTATGGCATCATCTGACCTGTTCATTTAGAGTATATGATGGTCAGTTCTCAATTATCTGAAGCCTCATAAAGTACGACCTTTAATTTGGTTAATTAAACTTTGTCACTCAATAGTCTTTTGAAATGTGTAAAGTCAGACTACCTGTAGCTCCAAAATTGGCTTTTCCAGGAGTGGCAGAAAATGTCCTGAACCACAAAATGACATAGAAAAATTGCTAGAACATTCTACCACCAGATGTTTAAGGCAGACCATGGCTGTGACTGCAGACTGACAGTGGGAGGGGATGGAATGTCAATCCATCACCAGGGGGCGCCACTACTGGGCATGATTGGGCAGGGATAATGTACAGCCCGTTATGTTGTGAAAATGTGCCATATAAATGAAATTGAATTGAACTGAACTGAATTTATCTCCTTGAGCTGAGAACTCCGTCTCCATGCTGTAGCAGGTTTCGCTCGTCTCTTACAGTCCCTCATTCAAGCTGGCCCAGTTGCTCCAGCATTTAATGATCTAACAGTAATACTGTGAACAGCCTTCATCCTGCTCCTTGCGCTATCTTTGTTCTTCATTGCCGGCCTGCTTTGCATGGAATGGTCAAATTTCCCTGAAATTACCAAGAACATTTAAATTATGAAAGGGGAAAAAATTACAGTTTAATCCAAGATGCGTCATAACGGGAGAGATAAGTGGTGTGTTTTCTGTTTCACATCTTTAAAATACACGCAGCACACTGGGAAATTTAGAGGCAAATTAGCCTAACTGCACATCCTTGGGATACAGATGGACTATTACATAACCTGTGGAGAACATGCAGACAGACACAAACAGAGGAAAGGTGGGATTCAAACTGGCAACCTGCTGGTGTGAATTTTCATCTGAAAAAAGATGTCATGTCATGTAACAAAAACAATAAATGGTGTGAGACGATAATGTGACATGATAAATACAAGGAGAAGGAAGCCATTTGTGGCACTTCTGTACTGATTATGCAGTTAATGTCTGCATTGTTATGCAGCGTAAGGCTTTGTGGTTCTGTGTAGGTGAATACCTCAGTATTTACAAATGAATCTTCTGCTTTAAACAGTCCTTGTCTTTGTCATGTCCCTGCCTGTGTCCTCCCTGTCATGGCCCTAACAAGCCACAGCTATTCCGCTCATCTCGCCTCTCCTTCCTGGAAATCACTCCCAGCTGCCTCTCCTTAGCTCCCTCCTTAGTCTCATACATACATGCTTCCCAGTCCTGTGTACCCCAGTCCAGTCCTTGACGATGAACCTTCCTGTTGGCTGTGCCCTTCCTGGGTGCCAGTCCTCCCATTGATGATGCCACTCGATCCGATTTGTTTATTTCATTAACCCTCTTTTGCTTCACCATAATGCCCCCCCTCGAGTCCTTCATCCCTCAAGTCACAACAATCATCAGAGTGATGTGCTCTAATTCAAATCTCACCAGGGTCAGATCTCCCAAGCCAGACTCTGTCAGGATGCACTCCAATTACCACCTGTTCTTCTACCCGAACAAAAGCTTTATGATGACTGGTGGTAAAGCCTGCAGCCACACTCCCCCTCCCCACCCAGACTGAGGCTCTGATACCAGCTTCCGTTGCTTCAGCCTGGTCGTGCGTCAAACCTGTACTGCTTTTAGGTGCCACAGGTCTGAATAAGCATTTAGTTTTGGTCAGCATGCCATCATATTATTATGAACGACAACGTGATGTTCTGCTCCGTCCAAAACGATGCGTATCGCCCTCAGAAATCAGAAGAAGAGATGCACAGATCACCCTATAACATCTGCATAGAAATACTTTGATAAGACTGCAATTTATGTTTGTGTGCAAAAAATGGTTTAAATGTAGTGATTATTATTCATGGACGAACTCCATTATATTTTCACTCGGTATCAGGTAATTATAGTTAAGATCTAGTAGTAACTGCAGGACAGTGATAACGTGTAGCAGCTTAGTATGGGTCATACATGCATCTGCGATTCATGTACACGGACAGTGATTATTACGCATATTATTGCAGTTTATATCTCATGCCCGCAGCTTGTCTCTGACTAGGCCACGCTTGACATTATTGGGTTTCCACAGTGAAGCTGAAAGGAAGCTGAATCAGGTCAGTGGGGGCACCATGGGTCAGAGGTCATTTGGGCTTTGCAGAGGGGCGGGGCCCTGGACGATCACCCCCGGGGGACCCATGCGTGGCGTTTAACACGAAACATTTCACACTGGCTGCCTGTTTCAGGGTGAGTTAAGCCAGAATTATAACTTGCTATTGCATCGATGTGTATTTGCTATCAAAAAAACTTCACTAATGAGGTATTATAACCTGACTCATTAGTATAACCTGTTTACCTGAGCATATTATTACTATATACTAGAGATGCTCCGATCAGCATTTTTGGGGCCGATCACCGATTACGATAACCAAGATCATGATCTGCCGATTGCCGATCACTGCCGATCACAGAATGGCAGAGGAATGGGAATCTTTGATTTATAATCTAGCAGAGTTTGCACCATTTGTAGAAATGAAACTAACTCTAAATTAACTATATTGGAAAAAAAAAACTATATAAATAGGCTACAGTCAAGATCTTGAAGAACCACTAAGTGTTTATTTTAGAAAATGAGAA
>JAODKE010000134.1:143076-156025 GCA_026779605.1 Mormyrus hasselquistii
GGTATGATTTATAGGCGTTTGGAGGAGGCAGCTGGCAGAGAACCATAAAGTCCCTACTATACACCCACACACACACACAAACAGACACACACACGACTCCCAGGTTAATTATACTCAGACAGTGTTCACCAGCCTCTTTGTCCAGGACTCATGAATCACAGAGATTATCGTCGCGGATAACAGCACATGAAGTCAAGCGCTGCAGCTGAAAGAACACACAATCTGTTTAGTCACACTTAAAGGTGGGTGCAATTAGCCCCCATAATTTACAAGCCTCCCCTGCTTTGCTGCTTTGCAGGAGCGTGGGGAACCTGTAAGGACCGAGAAACACATCCGGGCCTGCCGATGAATTAAAACAGTCCTGCACAGTTACTGGGAACCCTGAAAAGATAGAGATCGACTATAACAATTAAAATGCAATTGTTTATAGAAGTCTGTGTGATTTTTAACAGAACCATTTCAGATCAAATCTTCCTAAGGAGTAAAATCAATGGAAAACTGCATTAGGAAAAACAGAGACGGTAGGCTGACTGCTACCTATGGAACAAATCTGCAAGCGACAGGCAGGTGGGTAGCGAGCGCGCTGATGGATGGACGGACGGATGGACGGAGATGCAAAGCCCAGTCAAGCAAGTTACACACGTTCGTTAATTAATGAGAACAGAATGAAGCCTTTGTTTTTGCACCATTAATTACTGACAGCGGGATAACTGGAGCAGTGAAGTCTGCCGTGACCTTAGAAGCTTTGCATACAGGGACAGAAACCGCAGCCGCAAGGGGACCGTACGGAGACCGGCAAGGGGACCGTACGGAGACCGGCAGTTGGGGGAGGGGGGGGGGCATGCTCCTCTAGCGGGGGCGGGGAGCCGGCTGCCATTTCATTTTCACGCCTTCAGGGTCTCCCGTGAGCAAAAGGATGAAAGTCGAAAATACACCCGGGGGCATTAGATAATGCCCCTGTGATTACCCAAGGACGCCCACGGCCAGCACTGCTATTATGGTGGACATTTATTTGAATTGGGAGAGAAAAAAAAAATCAGACCGCGTCTCACAGAACTTATGTAGCCGATTTGCAAGGACAGCAGCATGAATGAATGAATGAATGAATGGAGCAGATTTAGATATTTACTGCTCCAGTATCATGTGAAGTTTTACTGTATTAATTATCTATGTTCGCTTATTGTCATTAGACCCAGAAACTGCATCGTGATTGGAACCATCAGTCACTTTGTTCTTTTTTTTCCAAGACCTAAGATAATTAGGTTGCATTTTAAATCAAATTTCTAATGATTTTTTTTTTTAACTGGATAGATTGCAGTTTCAATTCTGGACCTCAAAAAGGTGGTAAGCTTTGATCAGACCATTGATATCAGAGCTGAAGCAATTAAAAACAAACCATTCTTCACAGACTGAATCTAATTAGCAGTTAATTGATTTTAGGAAGGTCTAAATTTGATTTATAATACCCCATTCTGTACGAAGGATTAATTAGATTCCTTGTTAGATCATACAGTACTGGTAATTAGTAAATTCTAATATTTGATTAGTATTAAATCAATGTGTTTAATTTACAGACTTACTAAACTGAAATTTTTATGGATTTTTAAAGTATGGATATATTTTCTGTGTTCAGTAATACCACAGAATTACTAGTATGTCATTTTTGATTTCTGAACATTTCTTTGAATGAAAGCTATTATTTTGCTACTGGAATTTGCCTGGAAATGAATATTACATGTATTATACTTTTTAAGACACCCAAAGGGCTTTACAGAACAAACTGTGGGCGGTGTTAGCCAGGGCATCAGGGTAACCCCCCCCCCCACTCTTTCTAAGGGTCCTCCAGAATCTTGTATGGCCTCAAAGTCAGAGCCTCAGTTTTACACCTCTTCCAGCAGTTCTCTAGCCTTCCTTGATGGTCTCCCATTCATGTACTGGCCAGGCCCAGACCTGCTTAGCTTCAGATGGGTTACCTAGTGGTATGGCTGCTGATTCATGCTGCATGTAAGTATGTGTATCTATACATTTCAGGGTCATTCCTCTCTGTATTAACTATCATAGTGTTACCACAATCATTCTACATCACAGAGTTCCTTTGGCCAGGAAGTTTACATTTAAAACGTAGCTTATTGCGTGACTTGCATCTTAAAACACTTCAAAATAAGTATTCATTTTCTGTTACTTTGGAACAGACAATAAAGTTTTCTTGAACTTTGAATACAAATAACATTGATTTAACTATGGGAGGTGCTGCGACTCCCTGGGGCCACTCAGGAGGAGGTGGGAATGTGACAGTGTGTGTGTCCTGTAACAGATGAAGCCCCCATCCAGCGTGGGGCCCAGGCAGTGCTCCGGGCTTCACTGCCACCCGAAACGATCAAAGCGATTAAACCAAGCAGCTCACTGGGGATTAAAGATTAAAGTCCAGGGCTATTTATCCAAAAGACAGGCCGGAGACGTATTCAAGACTGACATCAAAAGTGAAGACGGAAAAGGTGTGAGGACTTACCTATGTGAGAAATGTGAAGAATCATTGATGCAGACAAACCGGAGCAGGCCACATAGAAGAAGCAGAGGGGAGGGAGGAAGGGAGAGAGAGAGAAAATATTAGTGAGCATCTCAACCAAAAGACAAACAAGTCCAGTGTTTTCCTGATGCAGTTTTGTGGAAGAAGCCGGTTATGCATGACAGTGCGAAAATCGGCAGGGAGAACGGAAGAAAGTGCATCGATCTGAGAATGGATTACATCCTGCCACCTTAGACCAAGGCCTCCAGCACCCACCCCCCTAACCAGCCCCAACCGAGAGAGCGGAAGAGAAATAGCCCAGCGCAGATGGCAAACGAGAACACACAAGACTGCCGTCCCCACGGGGAGCCGGCCGCTGGCCCACAAAGGCCTGAGCCGGCCCGGCCGCGCTCAACCATGACACGGGACAAGTGCCGAGCTGAACATTTCAGGATCAGAAAATACAAACCAGGATTTTGTTTCAACGAATCAAGTACTCTGTGAATGTAACTATACTCAACTGGTTGGTTGAAACAAAATCTTTGTCTGGGTTTGTACTTTCTGAACCGGAACTTTCCACCTCGGATCAAGTGAGCATGGGGAAACAGCATCTGACCAGCATGCTTAAAGAATAATAATAAAAACCACAACCACGAGTCTGATGATTATTCTCTGCAGATAATAATACAAATCTTTAATATCATTATCATTACAGCTCTAGTTGCTGAATAAAATCCTTAGTAAATGGCCCAAAAATGACCTCAATACTGTAAAAAAAACCTTTCCTCACGCATTGCTTACGTTTCTTTGCTTTGTACAGAATAAACCTTTTTCTGGTCAAGATAATCCTGTCGGTAGCCACACACAAATCAGCCTGCCGTTTTAGCTTGCAGTAAATACACTCAGTGATGCATTGCAGGCTGCAGACAGGAGAATCCGGAGTCAATTTGCTAAAATAATACGTAATCTTGCGAAGTTCAGAATGACTTATTATTTGAGGCCTAACATTTTTTATGGTACTTACAGCAGCCTGCTTTATGATCCATCTGACAGGAGAGGATTCTGTACTTAAAAAATCCGTTTTTGTTAACTGCCTAAAGTGATCATGTTTGATTAAGTAATAAGGGAACTGTATGGAATTATAGAAACAAGTACACAATTTATTTTCGCGGCTGAGATCTGGATTTATAGCACTGTCATGAAACTAGACGCCATCTTCTATGACCTGCTATGGCCAGTCATATATGAGTCACTTTACCATTACAACACCCAGCCAGCAAGCCTCGTGTAATGCAACCACACACACACCTTTACTGCAGCATTTATATACTTAGCACACTCTTACCCAATGAGATTAACATTGCTTACACCTCTCTAAAAGTTTTTTTTTTTTTTTTAATTTACGGCTGACATTTCCCGTATAATAATCACTCCTTAATCATATATAACTCGCTGCAGCTCAGTATATCTTTGCCATTGAATGGAAGTGGCGACCAGATAATTGCAGGCGGTCTGCAAGCCGCCCCCCGAGTGTCCTAAGTGTGTCATAATGAGGAACCTCAGTCAGCGCGCGCACTGACGGCCTTTTCATTCCCGGGTGACCGATGTCCCGGCGAGCTGAGGGCCGCCGTTTGTCTGGCAGCGAGCCGCCGGCGCCCCTGCGCCCGGTATTGGGAAGTTGAAGCACGGCAGACGGAGGCGGCGAGCGGCGGGAGCGTGGAGCAGGTGAGCGGCACTTCGGGCGCTGTTAGCCGCGCACTTTATGAGGCTGCCTCATCGCTGCTTAACCACTTTCAGGACATCGACACCCCCAACAGCAGGCCATTAACCCCCGCGTTTGATGTAGGAATACAAAACAACCCCGCTGCAGTTCCTTACCATTTATTTGTGCTAATTAATGAAGAGTCTGGGCACGCGGGCGGAAAACGCGGCTATGAATGTGTTCCTGTTTTTTTCATGGTAAAGTGCTTAAAATAATGAGAAATCTTGATTTTACAAAATAATACCCTATGAATAAAAGGAATTAGACAGATACTAACGAGTATTACTAAACAGATTACATTAAACAGATATTAACGAGATTAAAAAAGCTTCATTTTCCATGTTGTTGATCCATTTCTGCTGGGTTAATGTGGGCAAATAAGTCACTGGTCCAGACTCTCCTCAGTTTATCTTGTTAGAAGCATGAGTCACTTTCGGTATTAGTCTGGTCCCGTTTCCCAAGTCTCATGCTAGCAGAGTCTATTATGATCTCATTATTTCATGATGAAACATAGCGCTTCTGCTGAAATCATACCAGAGGAAGATTAAAAAAAACAGTTCTCCAGAAGATTGACTTAGAGAAACAAGCAGAACCGGGCAAAAGGTCATCAGCGGCCACATATAACAAATTAACGTGTGAATTTCAAGCAGAGAATTTCAATACCGAGCAATCATGCCGGGACTGAAGAACAGCACAGCAGGAGGGCGAATCCGCGCGCTTGTTAAAGGCTCTGGAGGCTCGAGGAGCGCGCGCCCGACTGGCGCGAGAAAGCGGGCACCTGCCGCAGCAATGATAGCGCTGGCCGAGGAGCTCATGTGCGCTTTAGGAGTAGGAAGACAGACCCTCTAGGATAGCGGTCTAACATCAGTGAAGCAGGGCTGCCGGGGATTTCGCCAGGGGTGGTTGCTCGAATTTTGCGTGATTGGCGTGAAAAGAGGCATTCGATCAGGACCTCAGCAGGGGGGCACTTTCTAGCGTGAGCAAAAAGTCCCCCCTTCCCTTTTGCAATGACTGTACAATGTGTCATACTCTGAAGCACTGTGATCTTAATGAGGACAATACTCACCACAGTGACGATGTCACTCTGATGCCATACTCTGATGCACTGTGATCTTAATGAGGACAATACTCTGCACAGTGAGGATACCAGTCTTACTCTCATAAGCTCAGCATCTTGGGTCTTGCCGTTGATTAGCTCCACCTATCGCTGTCCTTTAAAACGTTATGAAACCTAGAAATTGTAAATATGTTTTAGACTCCAGGAGCCAAACTGAGAGCCTGTCCTGTCCTGTTTGTCTGCTTTTCATCTGTTGAAATGGCATCTCTGTTTTTGCGTTTGCTTTCTGCGATATTCCCCATCCCTTGCCTGTCCTGTAATATTCCCAGCTTCAGGCTATAATCACATTTCCCGCACTCCTATGCATCGTTATGAACCAAGGGATTTTGACAATGTCCAACCAAGACTATATTTCACTGTCTGTTTGCACTCAGCGGCCACTTTATCAGGCAGATCGGCTTGTTAATGCTAACTGCTGCTCCTGCAAACAGCGAATCATGTGGCTGCGGCTGAGCACACATACAGCACACAGACTGGGCCCCGCGGCTGAGCACATACGCAGCACACGGACCGGGCCCCGTGGCAGACAACACACACGGCACACTGAACGAGCCCCACGCCTGAGCACACACATGGCACACAGACCGGGCCCCGCAGCTGAATACACACACACGGCACACGGACCGGGCCCCGCGGCTGAATACACACACACGGACCGGGCCCCGCGGCTGAATACACGGCACACGGACCGGGCCCCCGGCTGAATACACACGGCACACAGACCGGGCCCCGTGGCTGATTACACACACACGGCACACGGACCGGGCCCCCGGCTGAATACACACGGCACACGGACCGGGCCCCGTGGCTGATTGCACACACACGGCACACGGACCGGGCCCCGCGGCTGATTGCACACACACGGCACACGGACCGGGCCCCGCGGCTGAGCACACACGCGGCACACGGACTGGGCCTCGCGCCTGGACACACACACACACACACACACACACACACACACAGTGACTAAGTGCCAAATATAAACGAGTATGATCGTTGCTGCTGGGGCCTTCAGAATCTCAAAAATAGCTCCTGTCCTGGATGTTCCACCCAGTAAAGTACCAAGATTACAGAGAATGGTGTAACAAACAAAGAAATATCAAGTCGTAGGCGATTATGAGGCTGAAAACACATGATAAACGACAGGGGTCAGAGGATAATATCCAGAATCATTAAAGGTACCACAAAGACCACGAGTATATGACTACCAGCTTGGTACAGCAGTGGTGCAGGATGGTCTTTCTATGCAGACAACTCGTCAACCGCTGAAGCCATCTGGAGACAAATATGGAACGTACCCATTGCTGGCCAGTACCAGTTACTGATCGCACTTAAGTTCAAACAACAAAACTGACCTTTTCATTAAAGTAAAAAGGCTTAGAACACCTACATTTTATGGAACGTCCACGCTGTGAATACGGCTTTTTAATCATGACAGAAAGTGAGAGGACCACTGACTCATGAAGAAACATGGTTGTAGGTGTTGTGAATTTAGGTTTTCATCCACTTGTTTGGACACGTAACATCCATCTGCTCAGCAGCATGGCAGAGTGCGGGGAAAACACATTTTAAAGATCACAAAATGCACGTTTCACTTTAGTAAACAGACTTCTTTATTAGAGATATATATTATACATAGTGTATGATCCTAATGCCTCAGTGAGTGCAGTTTTCCAAGCAGAATTGCCCTTTGTGGCCAAGCAGAAGTCATTCCCAGAAAATACCTGTGAGAATAATCGTCTTATTCAGGGGTAACAGAGCCTGTCTCCCAATTCAGCATTACTGTCACCCACATGCCACATTTCTGTCATGCACTAAGGAGCAGGTACAGTGGGAATGCCCAAAAAGTGCTGCCCGTCTGGTGTCACATGTAAAGATGCCACGTGGGGTCCCCATGTGACCTGACAGCTGGGCTCACAACCTCGGCCTGCAAGCCTCTCTGCGCCTGCCTCTGGCGAAGGGCCCTGATTAATATTCCCCGGTGACCTCCCAGCTTTTACATACGGCGTAAAACACTGTGAGCGTGTTCCTGTGTGCTTTAATTCAATCCCAGCTTAAATTAAATTTCCAAAGGCTTTTTCAGGAAGATTCAGCGTCTGAGAAGTGGCATTAAGGACGCTGCCTTTTGTAGGCGGAATCTAAAGAAGTAACCTTCAGATTTCCCAGAAAAACGGCAGCATCATTAAGGGCATGTTTAAAGGATCATGGGAAGGCCGCTGCACATTTATAGTTTTGTTTTAACATATATTAAAGAAGCCTTTCGCAGGGTGTGAAGGAGCAGGGTTTTTAACCACATATAACAATAGGAGAAATTCAGTAAAATCAGCCAACAACCTCTCAATAATACATTATGCACTGCTTTACATTAGAATTAATTTAATTCTGACCACCAAATAAGGAAACTTAATAGGGAAACTTCAAGGTTTCATATGAGGTGTTGTGAAAAATACTCCTAGTTGTAGTACTTAGTTGTACTTGTAGTTCATGGTCGTGGGGGGAGGGGGAGGGCAGGGGGTGATGGACAGGATGCCTGGCACTTTACTGATGGGATGGTTTGATATTTTAAAGTAGTGTTTCCCAACCTGGTCCTCCAGGATCCTCAGACAATCCATGTTTTTGCTCCCTCCCAGCTCCCAGCACAGCTGTATCTGGTATTCAGTGCTCCTCATTGGCTGGGAGTTGGGAGGGAGTAAAAATGTGGACTGTCTGGGGGTCCCAGAGGACCGGCTTGAGGAATTTTGTTTTACAGATTTACAGAGCTCTTTTAAGAAAACACAGGAGTAGATATAGAAATTATCAACAAGCCAGAGATGATCCCCATTATCCACAAGTTATTATTCCTAGAAAGAGGTTGTGTAAGATGGTCATCATGATGATGTCATACCCAGTGCCTCCCCAGAGACCCGTAGGACAGTGTCAGAGGAAGACAGCCTCCTGTACCAGTCATGGACGTGACCATTAAGCATCTAGATAGCTGACTGTTCTGCTTCAGTATCTTTACCATGAAGCTTCACATACAGCGTGATGATACGCTTTCACAGTCCCTCCCGCTGGGCTCCGACAAGATAACACAAGATTTCTGACCTAAACACGCAACTTTGACGTTAAAAAAAAAAAATTACATCAGAATTGAAGATTAGCAAAAGCAGTATTTTTTTATTTCTCCACGGCTCGCTCTGAGGTGAAATTTACGAAGTGAAAAGCACCTTCTTCTGGCATCACCCTGCATTTAGAGGCAGATCCTCACGCGGCCTGCCTTCCTGCAGGGTCCGTGAATGTAGCCTGCCTCTGCACCTTTCAGCATTCTGAGATTAAAGCCGCCCATTCATCTAAAAAGATGCTTATTTCGTCTTGCACATTATTTCTGCCTCATAAAATCCAAACTTGTTTATTTGAATCCAAAAGATTCTGCAGCTCCAACCTGACAGAGCACTGCTCAGGGTGAGATCAACAAATTGTGCACAAAAATGGAAAAAAGTTATTTATGCACAGAAACACGCATTAAAGCTTCCACTTAGGAAACCATCATTCTGTGATGTTTGTGCTCAACTTTGACATGTTAAATATGTCCTTGTCCCTTAGATACCGGTGACTCAATAATATGGCTGACAGATATATTGAGGAAGTGTCAGTTATACATAATGACAAGGAAACTTCAGGATAAGCATTCAGTGTTTTGACTCAATCTGGGTCTGAGGCAAATACATGCAACTCAAAAGCACAATTACCGCTGGCAATAGCATAATAAAAGCTTATGAACACTAATGCGCAATGGACTGTACACTCTGATTTAAAACACAGCCTAGACTCGGGGATGGTGAGTATTTGACTGATGACTTTAGAATTAAATTTGCCATTTCAGAGTTTTAATATTACCCAGGTGGGACACAATGCTGTTTCTTATTGTAGTCTTTAGAATTAGTATTAATGGAAATAAGGACTTAATTATTACAGCGTTCCCTTGGTGTCCAGTTATTAATACATATAAAAGTGAAAAGGTACAATCTAGTAAGAATATCTGTTACCCTGGGCGATTTCAGAGTGTCCAGGTAGTTACATTATATGACTCCATGTATTTTTAAAATACTTTTATCCATCTGCCATCCATTCATCTTCCAAGCGCTACCTTAGGCAGGACCGCGGGAACCTGCAGTCTATCTGAGGCAGGAAATGGCTGACTTACTGCCTGCCAGTGCATCGCAAAGGCACACGCGCATGTAGACCTCCCGATGCCATACAGCCTAATTGGGAGACTGACTCTGGGATTCAAACCCTGCGACCGGCGTGAGCCTACGGTGCCCATCACTGAGCCACTTTCCAGAATTAAACACGAACGACCAGTAAAAATGTCGATACTGTCGTGTTGTTTTACACTGTTTTACATTCCTCTGTAGTTAGCGATGCAGAAATCTAATTGGATGCACGAGCGGGATGGGGAGAGCGGGGTGCGGTAAACCCGGGAGTTTACAGGGGAGGCTGCCCTCGGACGACCCGGTATCCCGAGGTGCAGCTGCGACTCAGACCGCGGCGGCGTGGCGGGTCCCCAAGCAAACCGCGCAAATTGGGATTTGATGCGAACATGGAATGTAACCTGTATTCAGATGCAGGGATTCTGTGCTCTGATGTGACTGGGCGAGAAAAGGCAGCTGAAAACAGCCCTTTCAGAAGCCTAATTGTACCCTTTGGGCAGTTGTGCATTAAAAGGCAAAATTTAAAGAGATTTATAGAAGTGGAATGAAGCAACTGCTTACATGTGGGGAAAAAACAATAGAGTTGATCTGTTGAAAAGGTGAGTGCTGCATCAGTGCTGTGACATTTTTAGATGCCATTTTCAGGTGAAAGGACAAAATAATGGAATAGGAAATAGAAAAGGCCAAAAAGGGAGGGAATGATCCCTTTGAGTGCATATAAAGATGAGTGGCCCGATTTCTCACCTCTTCTTCCAGCTCTCTCTCTCTCCCTCTCTTTGAGTCTCTCTCTCTCTGTCTGTCTCCCTCTTTCTGTCTCTTTACGTCTCTCTCTTTCTCTGTCTGTCTCTCACTACATCTCTCTCTCACTCTGTGCAGCCTGTTTAATCATTTTCACCTGAGCGGGCTGCACTTGACACGCCCCTGATCGTGTGCTGGGTTAAGCTCAGAGCCAGTGACCAGGTCTGACCTCCCCGGGTTCCAGAGGCCATCTGAGGCGAGCTGATTCTTCGCCTCCTTCCTGACTCAGTCTTTCATACAACTTGGCACATTTTACATGCTTTTATCAGTGAATATGCTGATGACAATCTACTCTGCTGCTGCAAAAGGTCATGCGCGTCGCCAAGAAAATGTCAACTAAATAAACTGAATCTTAACGTCTGGCAACAGTGTACAGATAATGAGGGAGCGTCACGCGACCAAACTATCATTACAGCGCATAGGGAATCCCAAATCAGCCCAAGCATGCTGCCGTCTTTTAATAGCTTAATATGTTAATATTGCCCTGTAAAAATCAGTCTGTTTGTTATTTAATGCGGCGTGACACTTCTTAATGGAACAGAGGCTCTAACACTTTAGAAGGACGCTCAAAGCTGGAATTTTGCTAATCAAACTTTATTTTTAGCGTAATGATCAAAGACGGTGACCGAAAATCAAGGCAGTAATGAAACGGAAGGGGGAGGTGCAGGGTATACAGTACAATCTTTTATGAACTTCGCGCATCAGTTGTGGCACTGGGGTAATGTGGCGTGATAAAGCTGTTTGTGAAACCTAAAACAGACGTAAAGGAGCGATGCGGGTGATTTACATTTGCGGGGGCGGCCGCAGTGTCCGACTTCGACGGGCTGTTTAAAGGGGCCGCGCCGCATGGCTCTCCCGTGTGTCTACTTCATCTGCACAGTGTCAGGTTGTGCTGTAACACAGAGAACAGCACTGACCTCGGTGGCCACATGCTTTTTAACAGGCGCTTGCAGTCAGTTTGAAATCCAATGGATTGGCTGGATGCTGATGAGCTGGTTTTGTGTTGGAAGATCAAACGATGGCAGGAAAAAAACACCACGGAATCTAATTAGAACGGCAATGACAACGATAAACAGGCACAGCCACAATACTGAGGGCATCTGCTAAGAGAGCGTGCTGCACGACTGGTTAATATCTGTCTGTCTGTCTGTCTGTCTGTCTGGTTGTCTTACAGTTCAGAGAAATGCACCAGTAGTCATCATATTTAACTTTATCCTCTAACATTACACTTAAAGACTTGTTTATTCGCTTTTCTGCATTTACACATCTTGTGTATTTCTGCTTGTTTCCATTAAGGTTTCTCTCAGGGAGCTGCTTATTCCATCTCTATGTACCTGTTGCATGCAATGTTAATAAAGCCACCATGCATGACAGTTGTCCATCTTCTCCATTCTGTAAATGTGTCCGCCGAAGGTGGACGCCTTCCAGCACCTTTTCTCCCCAGATCTTTACGAGATGCTCAGTAATCGCCATCAGACGCATACCAGCGTATCAGCGATGGTTCTCGTCATCTTCATACCCGTCACACCTGCGGGATATCTTCTCTGTACTCTTCCCCCCCGTACCATAAAGAGGACCCGCCCTTATTCCTGTAGCGGGGTAACTATGCAGGTACTGTAGACTTGCCGCCTTCCCATGTACTACGGGCAAATAATTGCCGTAAATGAACAACCGCACGTAAGCCTGCGGCAGAGGTGCGCCACAAGCAGGCGATCCCTCATTACGGCAAACACAAAGGGCACGGGCGTCAAGGATGATCTATAAACGTCAGTTTTATCTGAATGCTTCGAAACAATATTTTAATGACGCCGCAGAGCCAAAGATGGGTACTACAGAAATAGAAGTGGTTGTGATGCGAGGTGAAATTACATTGAATTTCCCTTAAATGCTTAGGTGTTACATTTCTCTATGATTAACCACAATGCCTCTGAGAGAGCTTTAAAAACCATTTTAAGTGCTGTGCAGTTTCCAGTGTTTCCTTTTCAGAATTATCTGTGAAAATAGACGTACTATTGCGTTTCCCGAAAGCATAGCCGCTGCTTACATAGTTGGAACCAAGCAACTGAACTAGCTGAGCTATGTAAGCTGCTAAGGGGGGTGTTTGGGAAACACCCCAGAATGGGTGTGTGAGCGGATGAATGGATGGATGGATGGATGAATGGAAAACACACATGGCATAAAACATTTGGCCCGCAGGCTTAGCTGGTTAGCTATAATATCCATTGGTCACATGCACTAAATTATGCTGATTTATTTAAACCTGATTTATTTGTTTCTGAAATGCTACATTACGGGAAACATCTTGAAGCACAACAACATTTGAAAATATTTACATTTTAACCACAATTATGTTCATTATATCAATATCTTGTTTTTTATTTTGTGAAACATATATTTCAGTGATGTGGTATTTCTGTCATATTAAAAGGATAAATTGTTCAAAAAAAGTGTCATAATGCAATAATATTCATGCACACTTAATGACATAAAAAGTACTGTGTGTTACGATTCGTGAGGCAGGCAAGCAGGTAAGGAGGCACGAGTCCCAGGGTAGACGGGGAAAACGGGGTTTAATC
>JAODKE010000135.1:12097-22836 GCA_026779605.1 Mormyrus hasselquistii
TATAATAAACATTGAAATTGATTTAAATTTAGGATTTTACTCAAAAAGTAAACCCAATAAAATTTCAAAGTTCCTTCATGGGAAGACAGGATATTCCAAGTAAACTTATATAACTTGCTGTGTGCCAACAAAAGTATTGGTGGGGGTTTAGTGTGGCTTACATTCTTATTCTGAATTTCAAATTTCTTATTTTCGTTCAAGGTTTTTTGTCAGTAAAAAAAAAAATGTCATGTCGGTATGGTGGCCGAGTGGAAGCTGGAGGAGATGCTGTCTTCACTTCAGCTTGGAGCTCGGTGGCTCCAAGGCTCCACCGCATAATGGCTGACTTATGAGAGCCTCCGGTTACAAGGTAATCGGGTGGAAGCCCAACATTCATCTGTCCCCTTGGAGAAATCGCTCACTTTTCAGCTTTTGCAGATTCATGCCGCAGAAGTAGAAGCAGTACAACCAGGAGACCTCATATTTTTTTAGGAACAATCTGAAGTGTGGGACTGGCAAGAAGTATAAAATGCATAAATATTATGTACTTATTTGTCCCAATTTCTCCATTTCTGGGTTTTTACAGTTTTTAATAAAATCAGGTTTTCATGGAGATGGTTTTATTGTTTTGGAGGGAAATAATAATCTAGAAAGATCTGTGTTCACCACAGCGCTTCAGACTACAACCTCTTAAACAAATGCCTTCCATCATAATTAAATTATACCAGAGAATAACAGGCATAAACAATAGCATCACAAAGGTTAAGCCCCGCAAAGACTGCGATTTGCTGTAAACAACAATAATACACACTTAATCTCTCATTTACATATTCATTTCCAGTTCGTATTTAACCTTTGCAAACAGACACAAGTATTAATTATCGCGAAGTTGGGCCACATCGTTGGACGGCTCTCTGATTATGTTCAACTGTTGCAGCCATTTGTTCTGCGGTTGTACTTCAGCTTTTTTCTGGAAAAGTAATAATGGCTAAACTGCAGTCGCACTCCAGCACCGGAATTGGAATCGCATTCGATCTGCGAGCGAAACTAGTTGGGGGCCCCCAAAAATACAGATCAGGCCAAAAGCCAAGAGCAGCCATGGCGGGAACACAGAAGCTGGATCAGGAGAGGTCTCTGACCAGAGGTGGTGCCCTCTTGTGGCCGCCTGATGAAAGGCAGAAGAGCGGGTTGGGCTGCTGCTACTTAACGGCATGAGGCAGGGTGAGTGTTAAGATGGGAGTGGGGCACAGTGGCGGCAGTGGTGATGGTGGCGGAGGCGCCCGCATGCCAGCTGGATGCCGGCGTGAGGCATCCTCGGCAGGTGAGAGTGGGCGATGCGGCCGTTTGATGTTTTCAGCCGGCATGTCTACCACCCAACTTTATTTCTTCTCCCAGACCTCTCAGCAGACTTCAAAGCCCCCCCTCCACTCCATCTCGGTAACCGCTGCCCCCCCTCAGCCCCCACCGCCCCCACCGCCTTCTCGCATCTCACTTTTATCTATCGTGCCGCGGCCCTCCAGTTCAAAGCCCCGTTCCCTCTCCTCTCACGCCACCCCCCACCCCCCAAAATCCCTTAAAGCACATCTTTCTCACTGCAGCTTCAGGTGAATTACATAACTGTCACAAATGGCGCACTGGAAAACTTTACCCGTTGCTGAGTCCTGGCTCTCGGGCGACACACGATTTCCAAGGCAGGTGAGAGTTCAGGTTGCCGTTCTGTCTTGCCCGCATTGGCAGACAGGCTACACCCTCGATTTGCAGCGTCGGTACTGACCAGAGACCTATTGATTACAAAACGGTTATTAATCCCTTTGGGCACTGCGACAAGCGTACTTTTTCCACACATCATTAATAACTAATAACTCGGTGACTGCAGTGATCCTTGGCACTGTTACGAAGAGTCAAAGCTTAATAAAAGAGGAAGGCGCATCTCAGCTTGATCTGTTGATGATCACGAGGACTAAGGTTTGTTTGTTTTGTCACTCGTTGCTGCAGGGAGAGCATACCAAAGTGGTGATGGTGTATCTGCCCGGCCAATCACATGACTACGCTTGGCCACCTGGACGAGTATCTCTCCATGCATTGCCTCCTTTATCCAGGAGAAGACTCCCTTCCTGGAGTCTTGCTTTCCCTTGGCCTCTGTGTTCCCCCACCTCTGGCTTCCATTTCCTCCCTGTCGCGTTTCCACCCGGGGCCTGATGAGGCCGACCGCTTATTGTGAAATACGAGCAGATGGATATGCAGAGGAACAGGGAAGGCTACCAAAGAATGCGGAGTCTACTGCGGTCCCGGAGAGCCAGTCATGCAGACCAGCGCTACCATTTTTCAGAGGCATTATTCACATTAGCGTATCATAAAGATCCTTGGGCTGCAATGCATCCTAATCAGGAACACCGGCCGCATCTAATCTGTTTTAGTTCACATTTGGTCAGAATGGGAAATGATCCAATGATTACTACCTCCAGCTGCATCTCAGCTGCTATAGTGGCATGACTCATGCGTCACGTAGGCCGTGCTGCTAGCAGGAAGCAATGTCACCCTCCACGGGGCCTACATGGCTGCGGCAACCCTTGAGTTCAGGACAGGGAGCACCCTGCACGGGATGCCAGTCTATCACATGGCAATTTAGAGATTCCAGTTCACCTAAGGACATGTTTTTGCACTGTGGGCGGAAACCCATGCAACATGAGAAAAGCATGCAAAGTCCACACACACACACACATATAGAGGACGGAGGTAGGATTCAATTAAGCCAGCGACCCTGGAGGTGTGAGCTGACAGTGCTACCATAATCCCCACCCACTTTTAGTTTTCCAAGCCAGTTAAAATAAGCAAACCTGGCTTTGAGAGCTAAATTCAGGGTTCACCTGTTCGTACTGGGTAATACAATCTCTTGACAAGACCTTGTGGTTAGCTGATTCACTGTCAGTGAATATAAGTAAATATTCCTGTATAATTTCTTGAGAAGGTGAAGGATTCCAACAATTCCCAGCCCCTTGACCAATACTTCAACTCCTCTACAAATTCTGAAAACACAGAAAGTAAGGAACAAATCGTCTTTGAGAATATTTATGGTAAAGACATTGAAAACTGTCCGTGGGCTTTTTATTACTGCCATTGTTGTGTTTTTTTGTATTTCATAGATTTTGTTTGCTGTAATTCATTTATCCTGCCCCTGCACTGCACTCCCATAAGACTCTGATGTAACAGAACTCTAGCAGACTGAGAAGGTCACAATGAGATACAGGAAACAGTCATGGCTTGGCAGTGGGAGTAGGGGGGTGAGTGCGCATTCACACTTTACCTTTAAGAAAAACTTTTTAAAAAACGAAAAGTAGTGCTTAATAAGACACCTGTCAGTAGTGAGAAGTGGAGTCCCTTATAGATTATTGCATGAAGACAGTAAAGGCTTCCAGCATGTTCTAACACTGATGGTGACAGTGACAGCGTTTGGTCTGAATGACAGAATAACTCCCTGATATATATTTTTATGTCAAGAATGTTATATTTAGAAAATCAATCCGCTAATGGCAAAATTATCAACAGAAGCCACTGCTCTCTGTTTAAGTTAATTATTTTGTGCTGAAAAATAAGATAATGATTATGACAGTTTACTGCCATGTATGACAGAATAAAAGGTTGTATTTCAGCACCTTGTATTCAGTGAAAGGGACATGTATTGAATATTTTATTCACATTTGCCTATTGCATTGCTCAGTACTCAGCAGAATTGTGTTACTCTTCGACCAAAAACAAAATAACTTTTTAATGTTAGTCACGTTTTCCTGTCTTTCTTCTAGCTTTACTTTCTAGCCGCTGAATCTCACTTGATTTTATTTGATTACGTTCTTGATAATTTTGTACTGATGGTCGGATGATGTTTTTTTCTGTTGTTGAAATACTAATATATTTAATTGCATGATATTGATTTTAATTTAACGTGCTTAAGTTTCCAATGTGGTTAAAAACTGACTAAGAGTTGCTGGAAACCTGAATGATTTATTTTTGTTAATACACATCCATCCATCCATCCATCATTTTACCCATCTATCTTCTATGGTGCCTATGTGGGCTTGTGGTGTGTGTGTGTGTGTGTGTGTGTATAAATCACTCCAAAAAATCTTGAATGAAATGTAGTTAAAACATAAATTGTATGAAAACCTTTGCACAGAGATACTTGTAACTGGATTTGTGCCCACAAAAGAGCAGGAAGCGGAACAATATAGTAACACTTAATGGAGCTGCTTCCTCTGTCAGGGATGAACACAGAAAACTCTGGTCCAGTAAGCAGACTGCTGGACCTGCACCCTGTTGGCTGCAAACAAGATTATCACCTAATCAGCTGTGCAGCTTGGGGCCACTCTGCCCCGCCGTTTCCTTAGAGAGCGTCTGCGGTGATCACTCTCCCTGCCGGGGAGCAGAGAACATGCTTTATGTTACCCAGCATGCAGTGCAGGGGAACGTTTGGAGGAGTTTTCAAAGGAAAACTAGTTTCAGATTTTCCTGTGGACCATAAGGTCCACAAATCATGTCGACAAGTAGAATAATACGCTCCCATCTTGATAGAAAAATCTAATATTCTGGGATGAGAGCAGAACTGATTGAACATGACAGGAATCAACTCCAGTCCCAGTTATATCTTATATATATATATAAACACACATAAACTGATATCTCAACTGAATTGGAATGCAAAAGTGTCATGACCTGCTCGTCTGATCCTCGTGTGTGCCACGCCCCCTCATCAGTCTCGTGTGGAATCCCCTTGTTTTGAGTTGTCCTGACTAGTTTCATGTATTTAAGTCCGCGTTTCAGTTTGTTTCCCCAGTCCGGTCATTAATGTGCATCCTGGTGTGCTCTGTGCGTCCAACAATAAACCCGTATACGCTGGATCTGCGCCTTCCTGCCTCGTTCCTCACCATATCTTGACAAAAAGTGTGTCCTGAGAGGAAAAAAGGCATTTAATCCTACTGGCTAAAATGTTAATATTAACAGGTAATGAACAAACAAAGGGGGAGTGTGAGTGATGCAGGTGTTTTGAAAGGAGCAGAGGATGGCTGATACCCTTTCTGTAACTCCCAGAAAGGTCAAAAGTTCAAATGTCATGTTAGAGTTAAAGCCCTTGGCTGTCAGCTGTGTATCTCTGCAGGTATGCAGTACTGCACATGAGGAAACAAATCAGCTCATTTAAGTTCTCTCACATTTGGGTTGGCGGTATCCTGTATGGTGGGGATTCCTTACCCACCGGTCGCGGCTCGGTACCCGTCTGTGGCCAGTATTATACCACGCTGTGGTATGCTGGGGGTTTTGCGGAGAGGCCGGTTAATTACCAAAAATAATCTATTTTCATTTTTTTATTACCTCTCTTGTTCACGTGGTTTGTTTCTATCCGAAAAAAATGGAAATGATTAAACCATCACCGTGTGATCCACCAGCACTCCCCCAAATCCGCCGGCACTCCCCCAGACCCGCCGGCACTCCCCCAAATCCGCCGGCACTCCCCCATATCTGCAGGCACTCCTCTATATCCGCCGGCACTCCCCCATATCCACCAGTAAGCCCCCATATCCACCAGCAAGCCCCCATATCCGCCGGCACTCCCCCATATCCGCCGGCACTCCCCCAGATCCGCCGGCACTCCCCCATAACCACTGGCACTCCCTCATAACCGCCGGCACTCCCCCAGCTGTTTTACCAGCTCCTGCAATTGTTGCACGATGTAAACTGGTCCGTAGGAATTAACAGGTTGAGAATTCCTACTCTATGAAACAGATGCAAAACCAGACAACTGCTTCATTTCACAGACAAGATTCCTGTCCTTCTACAAGTGTGTAAATGCATGCTGGTCCTCACTGGCTATCTTGGCTGTGTGTGTTATATCATCAGGTCAGGTCAGGTCAGGTCAGGTTGGGGAGCATGCACAGCGAATTGTCACACCCACCACTCGGCAATACTCCTCAGGGTCCCGGCTGGCAACCCCCCAGGCAGACATCCGTCCAGTCCCATCCTCCAGAAATGTCCATCCATCTGCCGCAGTCAGGTGTCACGTCGGCGTCCCCTCAGCCTATAAGCAATGAGGATCTTGCAAGTCGGATCACCCTTAGGGAAACGTCCCACATGGCCAGTGATGGGAATAACGGCGTTATAAATAAACAGCGTTACTAACGGCGATACTTTTTTCAGTAACAAGTAATCAAATTAATGTTTCCCCCGTTACAATGCCATTACCGTTACTGACAATAAAATGCGTGTTACTATAACTGAGAACACTGAAGCGGTTTTCATGCAAGCAGCTTCTCTCTCAGCCATAGGACCTCTCTTTCTCTGGGGTGTGTGTGTTTGTGTGTGTTTGGGGCCGGCGCGGGACACATAACCAGTGATGATGATTGGTGTGTCTGTAAACGTGGTGTAACTGAGAACGTGATGATTGGCTTAGATTGAGTAAATTTCCATTGTTTGCCAATCAGAGGCAGAGTAGTGCGGGTGTTCACACAAAAGCACACGCACGGTCAGTCGCACACACCAACATCCAGGAATCACAACGAGAGCAAGTCCAACAAGTTCAAAGGTAGCTTTTGCAAACTGGAAGTATAAGCACTTCTTTTCCCTCGCTGAGGTGAAAGGCTAAAATGTTTATGTAACGTGCAACTTATGCCCAGGAAAAAAAGAGTCTCTCTGCATCGATGACAAGATGTTGAATTTCATAGTTGTCTCTCACGTTGTCCCACAACAACATTAAAATAGTGTAGATTAGTGTACAATGTTTTATATTTATTTTATAGTTATATTATATTAGCTTTACCGCAATAGTTACTTTGCCTGGTAATTAGTTACTTTTATAATGATGTAACTCAGTTACTAACTCAGTTACTATATTTGAGAAGTAACTAGTAACTATAACTAATTAATTTTGTAAAGGTACATGCCCAACACTGCACATGTCCGTAGTACCATAACTGACGCTCCCTCACAATGCAGGTAATGTCCCTCATTCGGGACTCAGTGAGCAAACACTCGTTCGACACAAAGTCAAACCAGCGGTACCGGAGTCCAGTCTTTGTCTCAGTTCACTGGATAGTGCCTATGTTTCACAGCCATACAGTAAAACGGGGAGCACCGGGACTCTAAAGATCGAGACCTTCGTCCTCTTGCAGAGATATCGCGAACACCACACACCCCATTCCAGCGACCTCATAACCCCTCTTGCTTTCACAATCCGTCTGCTGACTTCAGGCATAGAGCATTACTCTGACTCTGAGTTATGGCGTGGACGTGGTAAGGAATTATAAATTAACTGGAGGAAAATATATTAAAATGAGCATTGCTCTGCCATCTGTCGCACCTCCAACATCCTTTGTCCCGTCTTGAGAATTTGAGTATAAATGTTGGCTTTTATGTGCTTTGAGATGATAGATTTGGGGCACACATAAAGCACATCACCTTTAGACCTTGACCAAGATAATGCATAGAAGACGTATGGATCAATTGATGCATGGATAAAGCACATTGCATCAGACCAATGTATCTCCAGCACAGATGGGACACTTGTTGACTTTTCATAAAACCAGAAATAAATGGATCGTCCTTCTGGCGCTTAGATCAGGAGGGGTGTAAGGTGTCTCGTGGGGCTTCTTTGAGGTGCATGCCTGAGGTTACAGGTGTCTTATGGAGCAATTATCAGTAGCGAGAAAGAGCAGATGGATCAGCAGCTGTGGCTATCAGCTGAACGTCTGAGGAGCAGATTGGAACTCATCCGGTTTGACTTCACTGAGCCAGTTTTATGCTTCTGTGTTTCTTTTTTTAATTTGTTCCATGCAGGATTATACTCTATTGCCAGGTTTCTTTGATCTTCAGGTTTTTTACCGAAGAGGCATGACATGGTCACAGCAAGAGGCTTTTAGGAATCTGGTGCCAAGAGGGTCAA
The DNA here is from genome assembly GCA_026779605.1 of Mormyrus hasselquistii. NCBI lineage: Eukaryota > Metazoa > Chordata > Actinopteri > Osteoglossiformes > Mormyridae > Mormyrus > Mormyrus hasselquistii. The sequence continues at coordinate 20,001 of JAODKE010000135.1, forward strand.
CATCTATGTTCCAGCTGCAAGGTACCATGACTTCCTCGATGTAAATCTACCCACAATGTAACACAAAAACAATGACGTGTTACAAACAAGACTGGTTGAGGCTGTAAGGAATCTATGGTGACTCAAATAACCATTTCTGATCAATGGTGAGCAGAAAAACTCACCATTGAACCTTGAAGTGGGTAGACGAACAGCAGAGCAGAAGATCATATCTGGATCCACTTCTTTCAGCTAAAAACATAAAACTGAGCCTACAGTGGGCACGGGCTCACCAGAACCGGACACGTGAAAATCAGACAGACATTGCGTGGTCTGCCGAATCTCAATTTCAGCTGCTACGTGCAGACTGTCGGGTCAGAATTTGCTGAAAACCACATGACAGCATGGATCCATCCTGCCTTGTGTCAACAGCTCAGGCTGATGGTGGTGATGTAATGATTTGGGGAGTTTTTTCTTGGCACACACTCAGCCCCCTGATACCAACTGAGCATCATTTACCCCACAGCCTATCTGAGTATTGTTGCTGACCACATGCATGGCTATTTCGAGTAGGATAATGCGGCATGTCAAAAAGCTAAGGTTCTCACACTGATTCCCTTGAGCTTGACAAGGATCTCGCTATACTTCAATGTCCTCCTGAATCTCCAGATCTGAATCCAATAGAGAATCTTTGTGATGTGGTACAATGGGTGACTCGCTGCATGAATGTGCCGTCGACAGATCTGCAGCGATTATGTGATGTAATCAATGTCAGCACAGACCAGAATCTCTACAGAATATTTCCAGCACCTTGTTGGATCCATGCCACATGGAATTCAGGGTGTTCTGAGAGCAAAGGGTGTCCTCGCCAGCCTTAGAATAGTGTTCCCAATAAAGTAGTTGACGAGAAGGTAAACTGTTATTGTTCTGTGGTTTGGTATCATAGAACTTTTTTCATGGGTGAGCTGGCTGCGGGCTGACCTCCCAGCCGCACTGCCAGTAAGCCTGGACAGAGGATTTTTAAGTGTCTCCATGCTTCTCTGAATCGTCCTGCTGCAATGAGGCTGTGAAATCACACGGAAATGTTGAGAAGCCATAATTGGTTTAACGCTCCATGGTATTCTAACATGCCCCCACCTCAGCGCAAAGTAAGACCCACAAAATCCTTGAGTGTTAATGAAAACAGCTATATCCTTAAAGACAGGGCTAATTAGCAATGCTGTCCTGCTTAGTCTAACGAGAAATGATGTCGCTGATTTACCATTGCTTCACACAATGGAGGTATTTTGAAAATGTATGCATTTCTGTTCCAGTGTCCTTCCAGTGTTCAGCATTTCTACATATTAATGAATTAATAAATAATATTTCACTGACAAACACCATAGTTTGGGTTGAGTTGTAGGGAGTGGCGACCTGTCTTGTACCGGCATCCCATGTAGGGTGTTCCCCTGCCTGCTGGATATTGGCTCCAGGCCCCTGCAACCCTGACCAGGATAATCGGCTGGAAGATGGATGGTTGGATGGTTGTGGTGCATCACATCACACCACGTTCATTCATTTGATCTATGAGCAAATTACAGCGTTTTACAAGTTGGGCACGTTTTTTGCAGCTTTTTCCACTGACCTGTATAAGGTTGTAACAGAGGCACTCATGGGCCCTTAATCTGTTTCAGATCGGAAATCCATCCATCATCCAACCGCCTATCCAGTTTGGGGGGGGGCTGGAGGCCATCCGAGTCAGAATAGGGCTTTGCTAGGAACCCAACCTGGATGGAATGTCACTCCGTCAGAGGATAACACACGTGCGCTAAGAGAGATTCAGACACCAAAAGTGCATGTTTGACTGCAAGAGGAATCTTGCACCACACAGGGATGTCATGCAAACTCCCCCAACCCAGACACACACAAAAATACAGCACGGGTGGACATAAATCCCATTTTTAAATTTCTATTCAAATAACAGTGTTAGATTGGATAAAGACGTACGGATTCCCCTGTCACCACACGTTTATCCAGGGCAGGCTGGCAGGCAGCCGTCACCGCAGAACCTGCCACAGAAAGGCTTTGGTGGCCAGTGATTAGTGAGACGGACGTGAACGTTGTTTGGTATCGGATACCGAGACTCCGTTTGCCAGCCTGCCTACTCCCCGGCTCCGTTTGTAGCTCAGTGTTTTCCTGTTTCCACGGCACACACAGATTCCCTCACCATCCTCCCACCAGAGGATCCAGCCAAGACCCTCAGCTGAGAGGGAGACGGGCCAGATCGAGCCGCTGAGCAGGACTCACGGCCTTGGGTCTGGAGATAATTATGAGTGATGAGATGATGAATCAGGAATGTGCTCACGTCTGATCACTTCAGCAGAGCCTCCATGAAGGAGAGCGCAACACGGACACTTCTTACTTTACCTCAGGTACCATCTTCCCAGCTTCTACAGGAGCCTGTAGACCTCTCATCCAAAACTACTAATTACTTACGTTTTTGGAATTTGCAAAGTTAAAAAGTACATTTACTTCCCACCACTTTTCCTTTTATTATACATAATTCTGTAAGTCTTAATAAGGCGACATGGTAGTGCAGTGGTTAGCACTGTTGCCTCTCACATTTCTGGGACCCGCGTTCGGGTCTCTGCCTGGGTAACGTGTATGGGGTTTGCATGTTCTCCCTGTGTCATCGTGGGGTTTTCTCTGGGTACTCCGGTTTCCCCCCCACAGTCGAAAGACATGCTGAGGCTAATTGGTGTTAATAAATTGCCCATAGGTGTGCATGTGTGAGTGAATGATAACAGTGTGTGAGTGTGCCCTGCGATGGGCTGGCCCCCTGTCCAGGGTTGTTCCCTGCCTCGTGCCCATTGCTTCC
>JAODKE010000135.1:31666-48791 GCA_026779605.1 Mormyrus hasselquistii
TCACAGCAAAGGTTCAGTTAACATGCGAACAGCAACGAGCCTCATTTTGAGGGCAAGCAGCTTTAAAGTGAAATGAGTCACAGCAAAGGTTCAGTTAACATGCGAACAGCAACGAGCCTCATTTTGAGGGCAAGCAGCTTTAAAGTGAAATGAGCAGACCAGCAAGACCAGCAAGACTCAGGAATGGGAAAAAAGGAAAGCTTTCTATTTATAAGAGACCCAAAAAACCAGATATGCAAAAAGCAAGCGGCTTTGCATTCGACAGTGGTGTCCAACAGCATGTTTGAAAGGTCCAGCTGAAGCAGGTGCACGATGGGCCGGACCAGTTGAAGAGCATAGCCGAGAAGATGCTGTGGAGGCCGGCCGCGGGTGCCGTGGCTTCTATACCATAAACCCATAATGACGGGTGAAGAGGAGCATCGTGGAGAAGCAGCGCTCACCTCTTCGCGGTGCTCATGTCGACAGGCTCCTCCCTCGTCTGCACCTCCACCTTGATGGTGGCCTTCACCTCGCCGGCCTTGAGGATGCCAGCGACCTTGAGGCCATCGGACACCCCGCTCTCGCCTTTCCCACGGTCCCCCTTCTCCATCTTCACCTTCTTGCTGTCCGCCTCCACAGGGAGGGTATCCCGCTCCAGCGCCCGCTTCTGGCTGCGGGTCTGACGCACCGCCTCCTCCGACATGCCGGCACCTGGACATATGGGGGGGATTAATCATCACTCCGTGAGCACGACTCGCCGACATGCTCTGCCAGGTACACTGTAAATCCGCCGTTTAAGTGCCATATAAAACAAAGCCAGGTTTAATAACTTAATTCCGCTCACATGCCAAGATTACAAGCGACACGAGCCCCGTATCAGCGGTGCTCAAACGGCCTGCCGTATGTGAACTTAACTACCAAGATCTAGGCGACCGAATATGGCGTGTTGTACCAGAGGATCATGTTGCAATGGATGATGGGAAACGGAGAGGGCCCTTACTGGCATGGCAAAGTCTCCAACTCATACATTCAAATGCAAATAAATATCTATAGCAACAAATAACCAAGTGCCACCCAAAGCAACTTAACCCCCCCATATGTCCAGCCTCGTCTTGGAGGAATTAAAACCCTACACACACACACACACACACACACACACACACACACACACACACACCTCCACTGCCACTTAACCCAACAGACACACACACACACCCCTCCACTGTCACTTAACCCAACAGCCTTCCGGAATGTGTCTGTGCCCATAATCACGACGCTACCTGCCACTATTTATAGTACTTCGGCAATGCTTGTGGGCAAACGCATCAACAGCTGTTTGCAAAGCTACGTGCTAATATTGACGGGGTTCCATAGTGACCCCATCAAGCCAGAAGAACATTAGAATTAACGCCGACAGTGATCATACGTAACTTTCGGGAAGCCCTAGCATAAGGGTCTTAAGCACATCGGCGACGAGCGTCGACAGTCGCTGCGGCAGGCGGCGACTCCAAGCCGCGGGAGCGAGACGCGTGTCGGGTAGCAGGAGCGCAAAGTGCCGAACAGCAGCTGGACAGAAAGGGAGGTTCCTCAGTGTCAGATCCAGACGGTGACCTTAATCCAGCCATCGCCGCCTTGACGCTGGCAGGGATTCGTGGCAGCGGTAAGCTGGAACTGCTGCCTGGGCCCCCGCACGTGTTAAAACGGGCACCGGCACCGGCACCCGGCCCGGGGGGGGGGGGGGTCGGATGAGAGGCATGGTGAAGGGCAAGCTTCAACCAAGCTTTTCAGGAGAGGATCTTTAATTTATGTGCAGTGCTATTAAATAGGGACAACTATGCATTATATTTAAAGAGATAAATTCTCGGAATTAAGACTAAAAGTGACACATACTCTAGATAGGCTAACGGTGTCTGGGGATGCCCAGAAATGCTCCACTGTACCCTCCTCTGCAAACACCCCATCTGATAAAGAAAGCTGACTTAAGGTCTTTCTCATCCTTAGTGACATCACTGGAGCTCCACATGACCCTTCCCAGGATTCAATGGGAGACAAAGCACTTTCCAGAGAACCGGTCTAAACCAGTTGGCGGGTGAGAGAGGATGAAGCAGGTTTTAACCCCCGGAGGGACAGACCGGTAGCGCGAGCAGCCGCGACCGATCGAGTGTTAGGGAGACACTACCAGCATTCCAAAGCACAAGTCTGCCACAGAGGAGGAAGAGGGAGGGAGACAAACAAACGGCAACACGAAGGACACGGACGGCACCTTTAAAGGGACGCACATCCACAGAGACCACTAAACACCTCTCAGCATCATCTGCGCACATCTAGTCACGTTTTGCCCACAATAAGTATCAATAAATATTTAATAACTATTAATGATACTCAATGACATGAGTTGTGATCTTAACAGTTAAACATTACTTTGAGGAAACCGCCAAAAGCAACAAAAAAAAAAAAAAAAAAAAAACCTCTTAACCAACATTAAAAGGTGCTTAGAAACAGGCAAAAAGATCAGGTCACAGTGCACCATAACCCAAGGACCCAGGCGTCTGCTCTGGTGACGCACAACGTCAAAACGGATGTAAATGTAGAAGGAGGTTGACCTTAAAGCCAGGAACCCACATTCAACAGCACAGTCTAACAGCTTGAGGAGACAAAGAAAGCCTATGCAGAGCCAAAGCAATACAATCAGCTAAATGAGGCACAACATGACATCTTACCACCCAAAAAAACTGCTTAGCGCAAAAAAGATCTCAGAAGGTTTAGCCTGCATACAACTGAAGTTTCTTCCCCCTACAGAACTACTACAAAAATGTGTAAACTCAGTCTAGGAAACACACAGCACATTAACATTGATTTTTAGATGCAGGAGATGGGACTCAAAGTCAAGAAAACTCAGAGCACCTTTGGGGCTGCACGCTTTATATTTCTTACACTAGAACCATCCTTTGGAGATGTTTAAGATCTGCCCTGTACTGAAGCGGGTTTGAGAGCAGCCACACTTCCAAAATGGAAACAAAGAGAGAGATTTGGGCAGCAGATCCGGCAGGACACAGTATTTAAAACCAATGACACCTTGGGGGGTTGAAAGGAAGTTAGTGAAATCGTAATGAAGTGTCTCTCTTTTCAAACAAACCCAAACGCAAGATGAGCAGGCAAGACAAAGGCGCAGTGACAGAGGGTGAAAGGCTCAATCAATCGACAACCAAACCGTGCAAAATGGCTGCTTGTTTGTGCACACTTGCCATTGGAGGGGGGGGGGGGGGATCTGGAAGACTTTATCCCTGGGGTAGAAACTCAACCACTCCTCCCAGCACAGCTGCCTTTGTAAACAGCCTCCTGCAAGCCACTGCTACACAACATGGACGCCGACACATAGCCCATTATAGTCCCACACTGGTGGGTCCATGACAAGCTAAGCATTAATCCGAAAGACACCTTGTATTCCACGGCCTCTGAGAACAATCGACATTTTCCCCAGGCTAGCTGAGGACAAGGACGATCAGAAAAACCGGCACATCATAGCGTGATGTCACGGCCGCGGGACCTTTGCACACATTTGGACAAAATAAGGGTTCAGAACCGGGAAGAAAGAATAAAATAAAATTAAGAATCTTTTCAATATGATAGAAAAAATGAGCAAATAGAGCTGGATTCTCACAATCATATTACTGTGCCGTCTTACTTATCAGATACTTAGTCCAGAAGAAAGATACGCTTGTCTCCACACAGCTTTCAGTCTCCGAACAAGAACCCCGCTGAGCTACCACAGAAGTGTCCAGTTGTGTTCCACATACAAAACTCCTCAGTATCTCCAAGGTGCAAGGTTTCCAGTTAAGGGACGGTCAGACAGGACAGACCCGGGATTTGCTGAGATTTTTACACTAGGTTCTTTTGCTATGAAGAGTCTCACTCTCACCCTATAGCAATAACTAATAAAAAAAAAAATCTTCTCTTTCTGGAGTTCTAGAAACTATGTTCTGGAAACATTTGCCAATGGTGCTCAGGAGAAGAGGCCGGGTCACGGCACGCGACTCCTGACAGGCCCGTGTGTGTCGGCGCCGAGGAACAGCGCGCAGCGGACAAGCAGGACCTTCAGATCGGTGTCAGTGAGGGGTGCGGACATGCGAGACAACCCCCCAATCCTGCCCCCATACATTACAATGTGACCACATCGGTTTCCTCATTTCCGTTACAATGCAGCGTTTTTTGCACTCATGCAAATGACAGGCTGGGCAGATTCTCTCAGCGCCTGAGAGGGGCTTTTAACTCGCCGGAGAACCACAGGGACTTCAAAGTGGAACACACAGGGAAGAGGATATTAAAGGTTTTGCTAAACATTACTTCAAAACCGAAGAAAGCCTCGAACTCCCATTTTCGATCTAATTGTCTCAAACAGTCCCGTAAAACTCAGACTAATAATCATCATAATGCACATTCAAAGCTTTGATCCAACTTTGCAGAATCGCACATCTAAATCATTTATCATACGGCAAAAACCGAGCAGGGCTGAATCAAACCCTACATGCCACCACAAGGGATGCAGATGCAACTGTGCAACTACATTAGATGCAAGAGGAAAATTAAATGGAGCCCAGAGTATTACATACGTTTGCATTATCTGAGCAGAACAGGAGAACACAAACAAAAGCTACAGATTTCTATTAATACATCACTCGCCATATATGTTTGTCTAGCAAGGTCTCCTTGCTCCTAGGAACAAACTACGGCCATAAATAAAGCTAAATGAAATAATTACACACACACTAAAAACAGGCACTGAAACCACTGTGCCCCAAAGCTACAAAAAAAAAACAATCTCCAACAAGCGTTCGCCATCACCTCGTCCTGTTTAGCAGGCGCCGGTATGGAGACACGAAGGCGTCCTCCGCGTAATGTCCCACACCTACCTACCATTAAGTTACAGCAGGGCAATAGAACAGTGGTCACCAACCCTGCTTATGGAAACCTGCCGCCCCTGCAGAGCTTAGGTGCAGCCATTAATGACACACAGAGGTGGACATTTCAGGTCCAGAAAGTAAAAATCCAAACCAGGATTTTGTTTCAACCAACTAGTTACATACTCTGTGACTGTGACTCTTTATGTTCAATTGGTTGGTTGAAACAAAATCCTGGTTTGGATTTTTTCTTTCTGGACCTGAAATGTCCACCTCTGATGACACAAGTGATACTGATAAGTATTGGAACCAGCCATGTTGAGGCCAAGTTGGCTCTAACATCAGTCGTGTCGCTGCATTTTTGCCATTAAAAAACAATAATGGGAGAAACCTCTTAGTGACGCGACCATCCTGATAAATTCCCCGTCACCAGCGAGACGGACCGCACGGCATTTTCAAAACCTGAAAAAAGGGGGAAATGAAAACCTAGAAGGATATGTACACCAACTTTCTTGCATATGATTTGCATGAACAATAGCGTACTAGACAGAAAGAGGGACTGTGGGGTAGTTCGAACGCCGTGGAGTTGAGGCCCGGATGTTTGATCTTTCACAGAAAGCCTTGAGAGCCCCTTCGGGACAGAGCAGATTGGGTTGGGTGACTGACACCAGGGACTTGAAGCTCAATAAGTCACACTGGAGACAGCACATCCAAAATGAGCACTAACCGCCATCACGCGCAGCCAGCGCCGCGCGATAGTCCTACCAACCGATGACGTCGGCTCGGCACCCAGCGGCACGGTCGCGCCGTGGGACACATGCAGCTCCGGCTGCTGATGTAATCACGTACCCACCCCCCCAGGGATGACATTCATCCACCCTGCTGTGGTGCGCTCAAGCCGTTTGTGTACATCTTGTTCAGATGCTCTCATCCCCACCCAGGATGTCCCACCACCTACGTATAGCAGAATTCTTTTGCGGTGCCCATCAGGCTCATCGAATAACGCAGCTGTATGACAATTTATACACCCCCTCTCGCCCCCCCCCCGGTCGGCAGACCCTAAAGTAGGATGGAGCCGGTGTGTGGCTCAGCAAGTTAGGATGCTGTGCCTGTGATTAGAAGCTTGCTGGTTTAAAACCTACAGTCTGCAGAGTAATTTCTCCATCATTAGAGTGACAAATAATATGTAAATGAAACAGTCCAGCCAATTGAAAGGCAACAGTCAAAAAGGTTTCTACCTGCTAACAGCACACAGGAAGGGGGGGGAGAGAAAACAGCCCACATGACCAACCCCCCCCCCTTATGGGAAAGCCAACTGTGCGAATTCCCTAATCTGGCTTCAGCTGGCACTGGGTCCCGCACAAGCAGCTTGTGAGAGCATTGATCATGGGGTAAAAGGACAAGGGGCTGTCGGTGTTTGGGGGGGGGGGTTGGTCTCAGGAGACAGAAAGGACAGCATGTTGGCCACTCACCTCTGTCCCCATCCATAACCCCCCCACCCACCCCACCCCACTGGGAGATGTTCACAAATCCAGGGTACTGGGAGTGCCGAGCACTGCAGTCTGGCACATGAAGGGTTAAGGCCTGCCATTTTAGCGCCAGTGACAGATCAGGCTATTGGGGCGTTACCTTACAAAATGGAAGAGCTTAACCCTACAGCTGCCACGAGACTCCACCTGGACTTCCTGCAGAGGGACGGCCAGCACGAGACCCGGGAAGAGGGGGAGGAGCCTGCCCTGGGCTCCCCTCCCCTCCCCCCCCCCCACACCACACGTGAGGACAAAGGAATGTTCACGCATCAGAACAGGAACCCCAGCGGTGTGAGCTCACACAACCGGGCAGAGAAATACACCAACACACACACACACACACACACACACACACACACACCAACACACACACCAACACACACACACACACACACACACACACACACACACAGCAGTGCATAAGGCAGAGGGTAGGTGCATGTTGCCGACGGGACCACGCATTCACACGTGATACTTCGTCCACGCCAGATTAGATCGCAGCCGTGAGGTGTAGCGCGCACAATCCGAGACACAAATTAGCCCGACCCCTTAATAACCTCAGTGCATGAAGTGATAATTTAGATGTTAAGCCACTCATCTCGCAGGTGATCAGCAACTCTTGACCGTTTGGTCTTACAGATCCATAGATCTAATCTGCCTGGACCTAGAGTGTCACTACCTGGCCTTTAGACTGCAGCTACTGAATATGTGGGAGGGACACATATTTTGAACTATTAGGGGGGAAAAAAAAAAAAAAAGACGACATTGACTCTTGCGAAACCGTTTTATTGTAGTAAAAAAAAAAACCCCACACACCTTCTCATAAATATGTAAATGCGTGACAGCATGAGCATTGACATGATCTGTACTCCCCTCTTACAAACTCAAAACCCAAAAGCCCTTTAGAAGGTAGGATACAGGGGGAGATTAAGCTTTGTACTACACAACACCCAGAAGCAAGGCCTGGACAAAACCCTGTATAGTCTGACCCAAAGTAATTCCTGCTTCGCCCGCACTGGGAACATGTTGGCTAGTCTCCCCACCCACAGGAGCACTGCCACAGAGCCCAGATGCAGTGCGTCCCTCAAGGGTCAGTACCGAGCCCCTTGTGTGTCACATACAAAGCTGGCATTCCAGGCTGCAGACCTTCCTGCGTGTTTGTGTGTCGGGGGGGTCACGAAGACAAGCCAGTGTGACATATGAGGGGGGGCCGCCAAGCCACGATCGCCACAACACACATAGGAGGAGCAATAAATGGCTCTTTTCATCCCTCACCTCCCCCATTAAAGGACGTCGACTCCCAGAGAATTAGTGTATAATATGTTAATGACAAGAGTAAAGGCTTGTCAAAATGCATGCATATAGAGCACAGACTTATACCCAGAGACTGCATTTCAGGAGTCGCCCCAAGACAACCGATCCTAAAGACATAGTGTGTGTGTGTGTGTGTGTGTGTGTGTGTGTGTATGTGTGTGTGTGTGTGTGTGTGTGTGTGTGTGTGATGGGATTTGACACTAAACAGAGAGTAATGACATGAGCTGGGTATAACAGACGTGTCCTAATAAAATGAGGGCCCCCTCTCACGTGAAGCGGCATCCAAAAGTCGCGTAAAACGACTCGTCGGAGGTGCAACCCAGAGGCCCGATACCGGACAGAAAAGGGTGTCGGCGGAATAACACTGGCCACAGACGGCTGGGAGTGAAGCCCCGCCCACCGCCAACGGCACACGGGACATGCCTGGGCTGCTTCCCGGCGCGGCCATGACGTCCCGCTGCGGGTCGAGAGCCCTGCCGGCACTCCAGGGCGTGGCCGAGGCACCCAGGGATGATACCTGCCAAGTCAGCACTGACCAGTCACGAAGCACAGGGGAAGCCATTGTTATCTCACTGGAGATCAGGCCATTTCTGAAAGGCTGGGGGGGGGGGAGAGATAACAAAACTCCACTGCAGCTTATTCCTACCCAAAATATTGAGCAATGAGTCCAGACGGCTTGCCAGACGGGTTCTGGATCACCGTTGCAATTACGCTTTCAAAGGAGAACCTCTTTCAGGCCTCGCATGGTAGGGTTCTAACGTAGAGGCGCTGGGAGTCTCCTTCCATTCACTCGCATGTCCATATTAGCAGTACTAGTGCCATTAGAGGGTGGGTGAAAAATGACCTTAAGATAAAACAGCATGAAGCACTGGCACCATTAAGAGAAGGCAGAACCTAAATGATAAAGCAGGTAGGAAATGCTAAGTGTGAGCATGGACGCATAAAGATGGGATGCCTGAGAAGGTGGGGGCCACAGAGATAAAGTCATTGTTGGGGTCCTATCAACAGCATAAAATTGGGGTCCCGGGTTACAGTTTAGGGAGGCCCAGGAATGAGCCTGGGCCCAGTTCGGGTTCCACGCTGACCGTCTATCACAATGCAGCTCGAAGGCACCGCTTCCACATATCAAGATGAAGTCTGTCTGACGCAGCAGCCCATCTTATGGAGACCTCAACAGGACATGCACCTCTAGGGGAATATCAGCGTTCTGAAGGAAAGAGGCTGACCAGTCAGAGACGTCACCTGCAGATGCAGGGGCGGCGCTCTCGAACATGCCGCTGCTTTCGTTCATGGCCCCTGGGTGCCCGAGGGCAAACGCATGCGCACACACACACGCGCACACACACGCGCACACACACGCGCACACACACACGCGCACACACACGCGCACACACACACGCGATAACAAATGAAGGATATCAATTTCAGCTTTTTAAGACTATCAGTGTTGGTTTGGGTAAATGAGGTTCACCCCTGAAAAGAATCACCGAGTTACATACAAGAAAGGGAACTTGCATATTAATTTAAAACACAAACGGATAATATGCGATTTTAAGTCATGTTCTTTTACATAAGAGCATCCTTTTCATTTAAAAACTTACTGAAGCAAACTTAAGATGATTATTCTGTTGGACACAAATGGCTAGTTGGTGCTATATTTAGATTTCCCATATGCGCAGGTGAATTGGCCTGGAGCATTGAAACATACAGTAACACAAACATTAACCCAAGAGCAGAAAGTACAACCCAACTTCTAGGTACAAAAGCGCCAAAGTAAAAGCTGCATCCTTCTTTAACCGTGATTTCAGGTCCATTTAGGATACCATCAAGTTTTAAAAAAAAAAAAACTTAAAGGCATTTTCCCCCCTTAAATAAATTAATTAAATTTAATACTGCCGTGGATTTATCAATTAACACTATTGAACCAGTAAATTTCAACAATTACACACCTGCAGCCCAAGACCCAAGAAGACCACGTTCAATCTGCTCAACACTGCTTTTAAGAGAGAAGCAGATTTACAAAATCATCATCTGCCTTTTCTCCTCTCGCATTTATTCCATAATGAGACAAGGCTAGGGACAACCTGAATGCAAGCTTATAAAAAATGTCGAGCCTAATGCACTAGTTGCAACGCATTCCCATTTCATTTATCAATACATATTACTTTTAAGCTTGAAAACACTCCAATTACAAAAAAAAAAAACAAAAGAACAAAATCACAAGATACCTCACTCGTGAACATCTCAGATCAGCATAAATGGATCACACTGATCTTCAAGATAAACCCTTTGACGACTGGGGAGGAATACAAGCCAAATTTACAGCAGAGCTGAATGGGCATTAAGCAGCTACATTAAAAATTATAGGGGCCGTTTTTCATTTTTACAAGAGGAACGTGAAGAACTAGGATTGCAGCTTCAAACATTTATACATCTCCCCCCCCCCCCCCCCCCCCCCCATCCCCAGGAAGTGAGGTGATATGGGGCAAGGCATCAGTGGTTCCGTGGGCTCTGGGTCACCCAGTTCTCTTCTTGACTCTGTCCCAGAATTCCATCTGCCTAGGAGCGGGAGACCGGCCTGTAAGCGAGTATAAATCTGTTATCTACTATCAGGTGAAGCAGCCACGTTGGATGGAGACCTTCAAGGTGAGAGAAACGCGAGAGCCAGAAGTCACGGGCACTAGAGAGCAAATCTGATTGGAGAAATAATAAATGTTGCTGGTCTGGGGTCTAGATGAAATTAAGAAGCTTGTGAGACAAGAAAGGCAGATGGAGAAGGTGTTAGGGGGTTTTCCAGAAGGATGAAAGGACATTGCGGCGGATATTACAACATCGCTAGTGACACTCTCAGCATCTGGTGGTATCACAGATGGATGCTGGGTAGTTTTTGAAAAGGAGCTGGTGGGTCGTCACTTTAAATTAATTGAAGCATTTCAGTTTTGCTTTTGCTTAAATTGAATGTTTATCCGGGAACTAATCCATTACAAGAAAAGTGGTCACGCTGTCAATTCTCAGGCAACGTGTTCACTTCTGCCGAACAATAATTGGACGCTTGTCCTCCTGTCCTTTCCAGCTCATTTCCTCAGGTGCTGGAATCATACAAGAGTAGAATGTCGAGTGTTTGTTGTTTCTGCTTTCTGAGTTTGTCGATTGTACCACAGCTGCCCGGGCCTGTTCCTCTCAGTTAAGAATGGGGACGCGCGTATAATATGTGTTCCCGCTGATCAGGTGGCCGTCCCCTTGGAAGACATGCAGCGGATTCACCTGCGCTTCATGTTCCGCCATCGTTCCTCCCAGGAGTGTGAGTTTCCACTGGCTTCCTCATGTCCACATGGTCGTTTTTTCTGAACGTAACACAAGCCGACTCTCAGCTATGTGGTGTGAGGTTCAGCAGGTTAGGATGCCAAAATCCCAGGGTCGGCAGAATGTTTTCACCGTTTGGCTCTAAATCAAGGCCCTTAACCCCCAATTACTCCCCAGAATGTCTAACCCTGCTCAAAAATGCACGTCACGTTCCATAAAAGCATCTATCTATTGTGTGTCAAGTATCCTGAAAACGTGTTTTCTTTTTTGCTCCATAGCGAAGGACAAAAGTGAGAAGAACTTTGCCATGGCGTTCGTGCGTCTGATGAAGGGTGACGGGACCGTGCTTCAAGATGGATTTCATGATCTTGTGGTCTTCAAGGTGAGCTGTTAATATTCATATTGCTTTCTGGTAGAGGGTAACTTCAAGCCAGCCCAAAAACAGTGAAAGAGAGGGGTTACCCTTAGCCTGGACGCTATCTCTTTACAGGGGGACAGCAAGAAAATGGAAGATGTGTCCTCGTATCTGTCTCTGCCCTCCACGCGTACGCAAGGGGAGAGTCACAAGGGCGGGACGTTGATGCGGAACCCGAGCAGTGCGGGAGGATTGTCTGTCAGCTCCAGGGACAGCTTCACCATATCTACGCTGGTCTGCTCCACCAAGCTCACGCAAAATGGTGAGCGAGTACATACCTCTGCACGTGTCACTGCTCCAGGAAGCTCACAGGTGGCATGTGTCTCTTCGGGTCAGGGCTGCGATCCAGAGGTTCTTCAGCAAGGCCCCTAAACCCATCTGCTGACCCGCATTCTCAGTTGTATGTTGCATCTGCTGCGTGTGCATGGTGTATTTGTGTTATAGCCTCTCCGGACCCATCATGCATGGCGTGCATTTGCGGCCACTTTTGTGTATATCTGTGTATATATCTGTGCATGTTTTTTTGACTGTTGCTGCTTCTATATAGTCAGGCTGCTGGGACTTTTGAAATGGAGAACATGCCCAGAGCACCTGAAGGAAAACTTGGATAAGCTCAAGATGATTGACGGAGAAGAAGTAGTGAAGGTGAGGGTAACAGCGGGAACTATCCCACCCAACCTCCCACTCTGCCTGCCTTCCAGAAATTTCTTCAGCCGCCTGTCAATTTTCCTTCCCCTGTCAGCTGATCTCTGTTCCTGCCCGTCTATTAATGCAGTCGCACTACTGATGGACAGAACAAACATCAGCTGCTCATCTGTCCTGCCGCACAGACATGCCGGCGTTTAGGCCATGCCCGCTCATTTAGTGTTGTCTCCATGCGCATGGGCTCACTTCCTACCTGCGACGTTTGCAGTTCCTGCAGGACACGCTGGATGCCCTCTTCAACATCCTGATGGAGCACTCGCAGACAGACGACTACGACATCCTGGTGTTCGACGCCCTGGTGGGTGCCTCCTGCTCGCTCCGCCGAGTCGCGCAGCAGTGCTGCAGTGAGGGCGCGTGGTTAACGCCCATCCTGTGCTACCGACTGTCATCTGAAGGTTTTTCCGCTCCATCCGAGTCTGAGATGAGATGCTTATCTGCCGTCGTGTCGTGTTATAAATTGCCTGAGAAAATTTAATTGTCAGAGACTGCTTTTAAAATTAAATGAATATGAGACTACTGAGAATTTCCACTTATATTACACATCACATTCCATGTATTCAGTTGGTTGCCTAACTGTAATGTTTATGTTTAATCACATCATGCAGAGAAGCTTCAGTGATATTTACACCACTGCACTCACATGTATGCACTAGCATATGCTACATGTTGGTGTAATTAGCTCTTCCTCTTATACATAAATTTAATGTAATTTCACTTCTCTTTCTTGTAACAGATCTACATTATAGGTCTGATTGCTGACAGGAAGTTTCAGCACTTCAACACTGTACTGGAGGCTTACATCAAGCAACACTTCAGCGCAACGCTAGCCTATAAGTATGAGTCATCATACATTGTAGCAATATAGACGTCTGTATGTCAGTCACCCATTTCATACCTCTACATGTATGGATGTGTCCTAATCAAAATTATGCACTTTCAAAATTAAACCAGCAGGTGGCAGTCAAAATGACGAAAAGACTGGCTGACAAGGGCTATATTTGGCTTTATATTTCAGCAAGGATAGAGGTTAATGGAATTATCAAGTGTCATCAGAGTCTTATTTATGAATGTCTGTTTACATGGCTTTGGCTCTCTTGCTCTCAGTCTGCCTTTGAAAAATGTTTCATTGCAAGAGACTGTAGCTTCAGCTTAAACAAAGACCAACAAATTTAGCGAGACAAAACAGTAGCCTATTATGTAATATGCCTGTGAATTTAAGGTCAGTCATGTGGCTGATCATTATCATTTTAAAATCCACTGTATTTATATCCAAGCTCTCATAAAAAACGAGGACATCGACGGAGATTACACTGCTTCCGTCTTTATCTGGCGCAGCTTTCAAATACTGCGGCCCATTAATGGTGGTCTGCCGTTTTTCACTAAATCAAGTGGTCTGTCAAGTGCTGTTTACCTTATTCTACCATTTATAAGGGAACTTAAAAATTGTAAACAAGCTGTAGCAATTCACAAAAGGTAAAGCTGTAAAAAGATTAAATAGAAGCATCAGAAATGCATAAAAACTGTGCACAGACACTCCTCATTTAACGATCTAATGACCGCCCGGACTTACCACCAGCTCTCTGATTCTCAGATCAGTCGGTATTTCGCGCCGTACCAGAACTTCGGTCGTGGAAACGGCAGCACGGCATCTCAGCGTCAAGTGTCTTGCATCACCCCATTCTGTCTCAGTCTCGTTGCCGCAGTCGCTCAATATTCACTACACTAGCGTTTGCAATCTCCAAGAATACATATTTCGCCTATAAATTTGACTTTATTGTGCACCCCATAGTATAAGATGTAAGACCTATTACCAGTACAGTAGGCTTGAAATTTCAGTGAGGGGCAGCTCTTCGCTAATCGACCAATTTGCTTAATGACTTAGTTGGAGGAACGGAACTCGGCCGTTAAGTGAGAAGTGTCTGTATATATAAAAAAAAAAACAGCAATCCAGGTTAATGTACCACAGGTTAATTGCGGGCCTATGGGCTATGAAGCATTAAATGTTAACAGTGCATGTGTTAGCTGTGAATACACTATACATTACTACAGATTATAGGCCAAACCAGCCAATAACTTTGGGGGCTGGACCACTTTCCTCCAAGCATCCCTACAGTAGCATGGAGCTTTTAGCTCATTAATCTGAGGTGTCCAGGATCTATGCAGCAAAGCTGAATTCCGCTGAAGTGCAGATTTCCACAGAGGTACAAAATAAACCCGACGTCCCATTGACAAGCCATTGCTTGTCAGAGATGCACCTTCCAGACTCGCAAATCCTAAAGTAAATTATAGCTCGTCACCAGTAATCTTCTCTTCCGGGGCGTCTGACTTGATAATTGTCCCTGTGTCACTTCTTGTTGGTGTTCAGGCTTGAACTCTTCACGCGACCTGTCTCTCTCTCTTCCAGGAAGCTGATGTCGGTGCTGAAGACCTACCTGGACGTGTCCGGCCGCGGGGAACAGTGCGAGCCCATCGTGCGCACTCTCAAAGCCCTGGAGTACATCTTTAAGTTCATCGTGCGCTCCCGCATGCTCTATTCTCAGTGAGTGCAGCCCCTCCCCGGGCCAGGCATATAGAACAATGGCTGACGATGAACAATGAATCATGCCAAACATGTGGACCAATGCAGCGTATGGCTGAGTGCTGCGTCCTCGGAGTCAGGGCCAGGAGAGCAGCTGCCAAGCGAGATAGGCAACATTATTTACTAGCTTGACATTGTAATTACCTTTTCTTGAACCTGTATAGTTCAGAAAAAGATAAGGAGGTCGGGTGTCTTTGTGACTGTGTGTACATACTTTTTTTTTCCATGTTACTGTTTTGCATGACTCCATAAATGTCTAACCTTCACTTAAGAAACAACTTTTTCAATTTTTGTGGTAACATACATCCCTGCCATATCTGACATGCCCACAAAGCCGGACTTGTGCACTGGCTAACCTGAGCTGTAGCTCAAGGCCGCAAGTTGTATGCCCCCCCCCCCCAAATCTTTCTGGTTACTTCAGCAGCATTTTATGCTGTAGGTTTTGCTCCCCAACAGTGACTTTAGCCCAGGGGCCTCCACACCTCTAAATTCAGTCCTGGACACTTAATATCAGACCCATAACCAGATTATTACGGTGCTGCTTCCTCCAATAAGCAGGAATGATTCATTCCCTTGTTAATTAAGACGGATTAACGCCCAGACGAATAGTACAGAGCTGCAGATGTTAACAATAAGCACCCCCAGTGACGATGCGGAATTTTATTGAGACAGATTGGAACCGTCTGCTTTCATCTTGATTGAGGCGGCCCGACGTGCTATTTTCATGTTGCCGTGCTTCCAGCGTTTTTGAGGAGTACCCAGTTTCCAAGGAGCAAAACCTTTTAGCGAGTCCAGTCATATCGACTACTCCAACCATCCCTTTATCTGGCTCTTCTATTTGACTCAGTTATCGAGTTCCAGATGGACTATGGCACAAAGGTATAATATACCTGAATAGCTAGAGAAAAAAATGCTAGCGCTTAGCATGAGACAGAGAATGATGTGGCGAATGACCGTCTGAGGCTAAGCAAGCATAATGAACAGCATTGGTGTGGGCCAGTAAGCAAAGACTGCAAGAGAAACAGTAGGAGATGTACTGAGAATCAGACAACAGCAAAAATCACAACATCTGGACTGCACCCGGGCTCTAGGAACACTGGACATCATAATATCTGAAGTATATTAGCAATAAGGGCAACATTAGCGTGTACAGCAATTGGTATATTAGAAATAAGGGCAATATTAGAGTGTACAGTAATTGGTATATTAGCAATAAGGGCAACATTAGAGTGTACAGTAATTGGTATATTAGAAATAAGGGCAATATTAGAGTGTACAGTAATTGGTATATTAGCAATAAGGGCAACATAAGAGTGTACAGTAATTGGTATATTAGCAATAAGGGCAACATTAGAGTGTACAGTAATTGGAATATTAGCAATAAGGGCAACATTAGAGTGTACAGTAATTGGTATATTAGCAATAAGGGCAACATTAGAGTGTACAGTAATTGGTATATTAAAAATAAGGGTAACATTAGAGTGTACAGTAATTGGTATATTAGCAATAAGGGTAACATTAGAGTGTACCCCAGGAAAGAGGCCATATCAAGAATAGGGGCTACATCAGGGATTTCAGCTAGAACTGGGATTTCAATATGAGAAGAGAGCTATAGCCACTATTCAGGGCCATTAAGCCTGACATGTTGTTATCTCCCGTCGCAGCGAGATGGGGTGGTGCAGTGGGATAGGGATCTGTGCCCAGATATGAGTTCATAACTTAGGGCCAGTAAAATGATCATAGCACTGCTGGGTCTTTGATCTCAATTGCTCCATGAATGCTGGCCAGACCTTCTCTCTGATCCTTGCTTGTGAATCACTTTGGACAAAAATGCCTGCTAAATATATAAATGTAAAGCTCAAATGTAGAAGAACAAAGGGAGAGGAATGTCTGATATTTCGCTTGTTCACGCTCAGCTCGTCATGTTCAGCCCTGGGTGCGGCTTTCATAGGGATCTGAGTCTTTTGCATCGTAAGCCACTTGTTTCCTGCTGTTCCTCATGGTGCTTCGCCTCCACGAAGATGAATGCCGTCCTGAGCAGTTGACTGTTTCAAAGGCACGGATTTCCCCATCAAGGCACAAGTTGTCACCTGTACCACTCTCTCCCGTAGACTCTACGAAGGCAAGGAGCAGACGGAGTTTGAAGGCTCCCTCAGACAACTCTTTGAGTCCATCAACCATCTGATGAAGAGCGATCACCCTACCTCTCCCCTGCTGCAGGTCGGCATGAACTCCCATGCACATTCCAGTGAACGCGACACCTACACTCACTAAACGCACAGAAACAGAAGACCCCCCCCCCCCCCCCCCCCCCCCCCCCCCCCCCCCCGCCCCCACCCCCCCCCCCCCCCCCCCCCCGAGCAGCCCCAACCGCCACCCGCCGGCGGCCCCAGCGGGCCCCCCG
>JAODKE010000135.1:48891-80417 GCA_026779605.1 Mormyrus hasselquistii
AATTAAGACGTTAAATTAAAAATTAAAGGGGCCTTTTTTCTTTTTTACAAGAGGAACGTGAAAAACTAGGATTGCAGCTTCAAACCTTTCCCCCCCCCCCCCCCCACAACACATGGTTCACTCAGTCAACAGGTGGCCATTTCCCAGAAGACGATCTCCACCAGTCTCCATCTCCTGTCCGGCTTCCTGACAACCAACCTGAGTAAGCAGGGTATTATCACCTAGCCCATTCATAAAGGAGGGACTTGTTTGTAAATACACAATCAGCGTGGTGGAGACATATGCTTTAAGGATAGGGTTGTTAGGGAAGCCCCCAGGGAAACGACCCCCTCCTCTGAGACAGGGTGCCATAGAGACAAAATTTGATTGGTCTGTATTTTCCTTAAACCCTATAGACTCACACAGACACTGGACCCAACTGCCGGCTCTGGATATAGATTCGGACTAAATCCTTGCATTAAATCGCTCAATTTTAATTTTTATTTAAAAAGCTTAGATTAAGTTTTCCTTCACGATTACTCTGCAAATATGGCGGAAGGAAGAGAGAAGAAAGGCACGCAGTGGATGAGGGCCAAAAAGAGCGAAAGCCTGCGTTGTGTGGAAGCTCTTCAAATGAAGCGAATGGAAACGTAGTCTGTCAATATCGCAAAGCAGGAACTTCAATATCACAACAGCACGACCGCAATGCAACTACATCTTAAAAGAAGTCATTCAGGTTTGACGGACTCACCCAAGAACGTGAGGATAGCCATAGATAATAAGCATGTGCCCTTTAGCCTCCTGGAGTAGCCTAGCCTGTTTGTCATCACACTCACAAATTATTGCGCTTAAATTTACTTACTGTGACTCCTGTATCTCAAGAGAATCACTAACAGAACAAGACAGCCAGTCCTGCCGCCGAACTGCATCATCTTACATAATACTATATAGCACAATAACCAGCGAAGTCCCAAGCCAGTGTTAAAAGATTGAAATGGGGGCCAATCTAGGCATTTTTTTTAATTACTCGATATCGGCTATCACAGTCCAATACAAAGCCTTATCTATTTCATTTCCCGCGTCCATCTAACTTTACTTCAGTAGCCCGGAATGTACTGTTCCGTCACACGCTGCAGTAAGACACATGGCTCGAAACTACTACCGAGATGTCAGCCATGTAGAAATTCTTTAGCAGGGAAGTTCAAAAGAAGCCGAACAGCTACCTGCAATGTTGGCAATGCCAGCCATTCGGAATGAGGCAATAGGGCATCGATCCAAATTAATACACCGGATCCAAATTAGACTCTTGCAGAAACATCATGAGGAAAAATACTATGAAATTGCGAGGGTCACCTACTGTGTGGGTCTGTATATTTAAATATTTACTAAAAGATCAGATTGGGACTTGGAATTGGCATATATGAATATATAATGGATAGGACTGGGGTACCAGAAAGAGAGAGAGAATTGGGACATCCCGAATAATCAAACCATCCATCCATCCATCCATTTTCGGTAATCCGCTTGTCCTATTTAGGGTCCCAACCAGGAAGCTACGGGCAAAAGGCGGGAATCCTTAATAACCATAAGATGATATTTTTTTGAGGATGTATTATGTATTGAGTAGGTGTATTTTGGAAGAAACACACACTGTGATATTTATAAAACAAGAACTTGAAAAGTTACCCAAAAAGAGAAAAGACAAATACATCACCTAATAGTGTGTCATATTGGTCTTGTCAACTTGTTGCAGCGACATAAAACAGCACCATCGAATGACTTTTGTTCAATATCGGATATTTCACTACAGCAGAAGGCAAATGTCTCAGTAACCAGTTTGTCTTTGCTTTTCTCAGTCAATTTTGATTAAAATTCTCAGATGCAAAACCCTGTCTAATGGTGCTTTGCTACTGGCATACAGGAACTGAGATCAGTTCTAAAACTTTTCCAGCTCACTTAGGTTTTCTACTGCAGGAGGGTCAACGCAGTAAAGGCGTCACCGGATCCGGGAAGCGACGATGACGTAAAACCAGAGAGACGCTTATTTACTGTTCACACAGCGTACGTCACGATTTACTGTGCGCTAATTTCCTAGCACATCTGTGAGAATCACCGTATTGTGCTTGCAAACGCAAGTGGAATTATTCGCTTGCATAAATCTGCATTATGAATTTTGAGTTATCGCAAATACACCGGCACATCGTCTTACTACTGATCATGAATAATATACCCCTTTCCCCTTCAGATAATCTATGCACAGAACACCGGTATCTTCTTGCATCTTGACCAATCAGATGATGGTGACACAACCAGCTCCATTTGGTCACGCTTTCGGACCTGTTAGCAGTACCATGCCAGCGTAGTTACGGTTTGGGTACAGCTAGGTCATTGGAGTCAGAGGAAAGGCGCCAAATGAATGAGCCAAAAAAGCAAGGATGAAAATGATTACAACTAGCAAATGCAGTAGCGGTAAATTTGACTAGTTCTTACACCATACCAGACATGGCTGAAAAGGAAGCATCATTAAAACCGCAGTGTGCCAAACATTGTTTCATATGAGATAGTAAAAATGGTTTTAGTGTAACTTCATCTCAACCTAGCTAGCTATCGCATCCCTTGCAATGCGCAAACTGCCTGTGCATAACATGCGATGTCCTTATTACCATTGCACATCATAAAGATGTAGTATTGCAGGTGATGTGGTGGCATGCGGTGTCTGCAGGTTCTCCCCGTGTACGCGGATTCGCACCAGATTCTCCTGCTTCCTAACACTGTCCAAAAACATGCAACTTAAGAGAACGGGAATGCGTAAATTGACCGTGTATGCAAGTGTGCACCCTGTACAGGGTTGGCTTCTGCCTCATGCCAACTGCACTATATAATGTATCATATATGAATAATTACTCTATTCAATTAAAATCGATAGATTACACAATTCTTAATATAATCGAGAGGGACAGCCGTAATTCTGACTAGCTTTTGGTCTAAAAGACACAAATGAAGTAGTGCGAAACTGTAGTACATCAACACACAAAAGCAGCATGATACCTGACTAGCCATACAGATGGCTGTTTAACATGAATATTTTACATTCAAGAAGACCACGACACATAAAGCACGCACCCATACTTAACATGCTCTGTCCATTCGACAATGCAGTTCAACATGTTTTCCTTTTGAAGTCAATAGCACATCACGACCTACCATGTCTGCAAATATTTTTTATTTACCTATCAAAGGTTACAAATTCACAGTGGTCACATTATAAAACTCAAGATAACCCCAAACACTTCACCTTCATACAGAGACATACTGCAAAAGTGCTAATTTGTTGCAGGACAGAAAGCAAACTGTCACATTTTAGAAAGACCATGTAGCGTTCCCAAACATGTCGACTGAACTACAGCACAAAGATGTCTCAGCTACCCATCCTCCACCCAGCCACCCTCGTCTCAGGAAATCTAAACGCCCAGGTCGGGCAGACTAAGAAGGCTCTGACTGGCTCGCAGTAAGCATGTGTCACCCTCCAGAGTTTCCTGTTTACTGCACGGGCTGCAGCTCCCGGGGCAGCACGTCACGCAGAGGAGATCGTCAGTTATCGCACCATCAGACCATCCGGCTACCTCCTCATTCTTCCGTCAAATCTCCCAGCTTGAGTCTGACCCGAAGGACCTCGGCTGACAAAATAAATGCGACCCTATCCAGAGATTTACATGCTCGCCATTATCATAGCATTTGCAGACCGCTGTCCTACTTCCAGGGGCTGTTCACAGACAAAAGCTATCATGTCAAGCTATCATGAAACATACTTTTGTTTTGTATACAAAAAGATAATGGCCATGAGAATTATCAAAATGACTCAACAAAATGGGAGAGAACCAGGACCCTGGTCCTACATGGTCCAAGTCGTCAATAAAGGCCAAAACTGACACCTTGAAAATGACCAACTGTTTAGTATCCAAAAATTTACTTCCTCCTCTGGCACCAAATTACCACTAGATCAGCCAGCTACCAAACAAAAACCAACCCAGTTTTTTTTTTTTAAAAAACTGCAATAAAACTATTCACTACAGTTTATGGAAAAAAAAAACATTCAGTGCACATTTTTTAAGCATTATAAGACTGGACGGCAGGGTGTGACCTCTGGCAGCAAGAACAAAAGAACACGATAGCAAGTGCGGTTTTGCAGATTCCCAGAGGATGCATCATGGGTAATGTCCATGTGACTATACACAAATGTCACCCCATTGGCTCACTCCTCAGACCAGCTTCATTTCTTGAAACAGAAGACCTTCTGATATATATCAAACAGCATAAGTATCTTAGGAACAGATGCAAGGCAGAGAAACAGTCAAGACAGTGTGAGAACCGTAAGCCGAGAACTACACAGATGGATACTAAGAAGACAACGCATTTCGAAGTACTCGACCAACACTATATCCATTAAAGTCATACCTCATACACTAACAGTATGACTTCAAAACTAAGAACACAATCTGGGTGACCGGTATCCACAGACTTCAGTTATTGTGCAATCTGTAACCTATGCAGATTTTTAAATAGAAGTCCCTCTCGTATTTGGCAAATCATGGCTAAAAACGTTCAGGCTCACCCAGCAGATGGAATCACCCATATTAACCTGCTTTAAGTTTCTACTGCAAGCCAACCATATCTTTGGAGTTTGACATGCACATGCAGATCTCCCTACTGTATTTTAAAACGTCCATTACCATCCAAGAAGCCTCTTGCCTAGCCTATCGCCCTTAGAAGGTGACCGACTTCAATGCCGGGAGTACCTATGCCGCATGTCCATTGCGGTAACTCATCTCGAAATTTGTCAGCAAATACAGGGTTAAACTACTGAGCAAACAACAAATGAGCCAGCAAGCGTTAACACTCAAAGAGGCAAAAGCAATATGCAAGAAAGCGTGTTAGACCTCGGTGTGCAGACCGCCTAGCTGCGTGTTAGACCTCGGTGTGCAGACCGCCAAGCTGCATGCATTTCTTTGGTGCATTAAAGTTATAGTTCAGCTACCACCTTCAAACAAAATTAAGATTTCAGTCTAACCCAAATATTTAAAACCACAATAAGCTACAGGTATATCCAATTAAATGTAAACTAAATCTACAGCTTGGAATGAAATTAACATTTAAGGACACAGAGATAATGCAACCAAGTTACTTAAACCCCCCCCCCCGAGTGAAAGGAAAGACTTAAAACCCTGAAGTATTATGCTGTAGTGACAAACTGCTGCAGAATTTCAATAAATTCAAAATACTGCCTATGATAAACGGCAAATGTAAAACTCTGCAGTCAGTCTATGAGCCACAGAGCTCCACTAAGAAAAAGCAGAGGGAACAAGAGCACATCAGCCTGACTGGGGCAAACGGCTGATCTACTGCAGGTGGCAGTTCAACACCTCACTCTGACTGACATTTAGAGACCAGGCAGGCTGTGATCGTACTGCTCTGGGGGCAATGTGCAGAATGGTACAGGTCAAGGGCCAAAAAAATGCTTAAAAAACAAACAGAAAAATGAGACCAAAATGTAAAAAAAGCAGGAGGTCAGTAGGTTGGAAGAAGGCAGAGACCTTGGTGACAAAATGCTGCTGAAATAGACTATCAGCAGGGCTGATAGGGTATAGATCCAGGACAAGAAAAGCTTAACATCTGGCAAGCCATCTTTGCTGGTTCAGTGAAATAAGAACCATAGGACTGACCGCTATGAAACGTCATACTGCAGATAAACAGGGCTCATGTGTTCCAAACCATGGACTTGAACTGTGAACGTGTAGGACAAGTGCTTCAATCGTGCACACTCCGGAAGCAATTCTTACATTTACTCAGTCAAGGCTCCCAACTTTCATTTTACAAAGTTTACAGTGACAACATGCTTGCAATTATCCAGTAAGGTGGGATGTAGAGCTCCAGTTTACCGCAAAGACAAAAATCACCTGGACTGCTGAAAGCCTGAATTGAACATTTAATAACTGGGTCATTAAAAGGCAACTATCAGTCTTCTGCAGCTCTCTACAGTAAATGTCTCCTTCACAAGCACTTCAGTTTCAATGGAGCAGAAATTTTGAAGGATTGTGTGGAAGAGCACTGTGATGTTCTCCAACATTTAAAGTTCTGTTCTCACCCCCAAATTAGTCATATTGGACTTTTTAACTGCCCACTGGTTGTGTTCTTCGTGGAACGATCATATAACATGGTTGTAATTTGTAGAAGTCCTACAGTCTACAAAAACCAATTCAATATTAGCGATGGGATAATACGGGCAATTGTAGAAGACAAGTATTCATAGAAACACACATATAAAATCTATCTGGCAGCCATAATGAATGACACCATAATGAAACTCAAAACTGAAGGACTAGGCTTTGGATGCAAAAAAAAAAAAAAATCTAAAATTTCAGGGTCTCTAAAGGATTAGATATCACACCTTTCCTAAACAAAGAGAGTACTGTCATTTTTTTCTTAATAATTATCTGACCTGCTGTGTCACATTAAGATTAGCAGCAGTTATACAGTGAACCAAAATCCAGAAATCCATTTCAGTGAGTCATCTATGAAGACATTTCATAAGTATTAAAACAATTTCTTCTGAACCCAACCGAATAAAGAGCATCACGTGTGCAAAGCGAGACGCTTCTCAGTTCTACAGCCTACTTCAACACACATACGTCTAGAAGTCTAAAATTGCCATTATTATTTAGCTATTAATGGAATTTCCATAGAACTACCTTTCAAGTCCATTAACCAAATATGCAGAAAGATAAAATACAAAAAGACGTTTCTACAAAGGATCTTCAAGACATCACCTAATACTCAAATTCAGTGATACATAGTAAATATCTCCTCTCCAAGTGGCATAAGGAGAGAGTTAGATAATGGGGGGGCAACTTAATTTAAATACAACAGTTTGTGTATTGGTGGGTGAAAGCCGCCAAATTAAATATTGGGGAGGGGAACACGTCCAACGTATTCACCTCTGGTTCCTACGTCCCAGCCTCCTCCGATACAGGCAAAGGAATGACGCCCAAACCTTTTACACTAGCAGTTTGCAGACATATCGCCAAGACAACAGCAGAGGAAAGCTCTGGTTTTTCAACTGGCAGCCCAGAGCATGCCATCACACTGAGAAATGATTTGGTGTCCATTCCAGAACTTCAAGAGGAACCATGGAGATGGAACCATTCTAGCTAGCTAAATTATTTCCTCATTCGAAAAGCAGCTTAGTAAAGTTTGGGAAAGGGTGGATTTTTAATAAAAGTTCTACTAGTAAAGAACTATGTGTGAGGGGTCATTTCTGAAGGGGGAAACGGTTACGGAACCCATATGATCTCCTGAGCATTCAGTATCCTATTGGCAAACAAGACAAAAGGAATGTCTGTAGACATACCAAACTGCTCCACGTTATACAGGTTGACGTACTTCCATCTAAGGCCGCCACTGCAATATCGTTTTCTGCCAAAGGACACAAATGTTATCTGGAGAGGCAGGTGCAGTGACACCTTACGCACATCAAAGCAATTTATGCTTCATATAAACTGCTCTCGCCATTAGGGATCACAGAAATGTGTCAAGACATAAGCACAAAACAGCTATAAGTCACCCTCAACTGGAGAAAAGTTTTAATATAAATGCCCCCAGCATCCAAACGCACCTTTTTCCAGGTCATTCATTGGTTTTGGTAATTCAACGGCATTTAGCTAAATTTTGGCAAGGATGAACAACAGTGACTTACCAGGCTTACAGGGCAGGCTGGGTTCCCCGTAACACCTCAGTGAGCCTATTCCGGTGGAACAGTACAAGATTCCGCAAACTGTGCATTCATGATTTCAGGAGTCTAAATACTGACCACATACGACCAATAACTGTTTTTCTAGCACCAACTTGCTAGTTCAGGCGTTGTGGGAAGAGGAACATTACAAAAATTACAAAGGTCAGATTATTTTGTTAAAAACAAAGGGGACACATTCAAGTTCACTTTAACCCCATGTGATCGAATTTTATAACCAAGTCTTAAAAACCCCCAAGGTGTCACAAAACACAAAAGTGCATTTTGCGACAAAAGAGGATAAATGCACACATTATAGATATACCGCCACTGATGCCTTGGTAAATCCAGATGAGGATAGCAAATCATTAAGGCACGTTTCGAGAGAGCGTTGGGATGAAATGACGCCCAGTTTCGGGCTTGGAGAGCCAGGACGTGTAGCGGCCCCTTTAAGATGAGGAGGAAGAGTGGCCGTCCGATGAAGCAGGAAGAGCACGGGGACTTTTATTCTGACACCGATACACTCGGGCTGCCAGTCGGGTTAAGTGCCACGACTGGGGGCTAAAACTAAGACACACGAACACGGTCCACCATTACACCGCTGTGAACCCCCCCCCCCTTTATCAGCCATCAAAAATTCCTACCTCGACCCCCCCCCCCACCCCACCCCCACCAAAATAAAACAAATCTGCCACAGCAACTAATACTTAATAAAACGCCGGCTCCGAAATGTTACCACTCGATGGCCGATTGGTTCATATGCTGAATTATTAGAGAGTAAAACGGGGTATCATTGTAAAAGGCATAAGGGTCCCTAGAAACTTTTTTCTACGCCAGGAAACAAAAAAAGCACCTTGCACCTTGTTTTCAGACTGATGGCTCGTTGGTTATCTAGCTACCCACCCCCAGCTAGTTGGCTACAGCCTTCGGTACCTCGTAACCAAAGGCAGAGATTAAAATTGTTCAAACTTTCCGCACATAAACTAGCAGCAAAGGCGTCCCCGAGGGCAGCCCCGCAGGCAACCCGACGCACTTTGCCACTAACTCAGTGCCCTGACCGAGAAAGGGTCCCGGCCAGCGGCTGCGCTCCTAGCCTAGCCCGCTACCCACCGCCGGCTAACTCCCACGAAGACTCGCCCGACTGCGCAGACACGTTCCGGCTCCGGCCGCCGAATTTACGCTGAAACCCGGCATCCCGGCGAGTTCGGGCTCCTCCAACGAGCGTAACAAGTGACTCGGCGGTCCAGTTACATCCAGTGACATTTAAGGCATCCGCCGGTCCAAGTTTAAATGGATTCCGGCGACTTTTCCAACCTCCCCCCCCCGCCCCGGCGGCTTGTTTTCAGCGATCCGGAGAGGTGTATTAATTACACGGCTAGCAGGCTACGCACGGACCATTACCTTACGCTCAGTAAACCACTGATAGCTAGCTGGAAGCTACCAGGGGAGAAAACTTCCCCTCGGCTTAGCGGCTCTAATTCAGAATGAAAAGGGCTGACCGCCGAAACACTGTGAATACATCCGAACTTACGGAGTTGGGGTGGCGCTGCACGTTTCTCCTTCGGCTCTTCCTCGAGGTTCAGATGAGTATCTATTTCGGTATAAAAAATCCTGGGGATCCCCCTTTATCAACCCTCCCCGCTGCTTCTCCCGTTGCCAAATAATGCGCTTCACACACATGGAGCTGCGGCGTCACTGCATCGGACATGCGCATTTTCGCTCAGCAGGGGGGGACCAAGGTCTCTCTCTCTCTCTCTCTCTCTCTCTCTCTCTCTCTCTCTGTGACACACACACACACACACACACACACAAACTACTGACCACCACCAAAGAATCAAGAAATCAGAGACAGAACTACTGGACACCACCAAGGAAATCAGATGAAAAACACATTTTTCACACCAGGTTGTACTTTGATAATGTTGAGAACCCTCACGCATATTTTGCTTCATCTGAAAAGAGGGTGAAGGACAGGGGACTGTCATTCAGCCAGTTTTTACCTCACTTGATACTTTTAATAACAGACAAAGCAACATTACTTTCACTTTGGAAACATCTCCCATAACAAAGTCAACTTACTTTTGGTGTGATAGTTTAACACACAGCAAAAGATGGTTCTGTTATACTTTTGGAATCACAACTGAAATTCTTTTTTGCTGTTGTCGTTTTTCACTATTGGAAAAAGCATGTCCTTGGATGGTTCATGAATGTGCTGTACAGGTACCTTCCAACTTCAGTTCCTACTCTCTCCCAAAGCTGTAACAGAAGGAATCCTCCAATCTTTCGCTTATTTCATATGTGATGTTGCACCAGTCTGTAGTAATTTAACTTGAACAGGAGCTCAGTACCCTTCTAATAATGTGTTGCTTCAGATGAATATCTTCAAATAATAACACACCATGCCATCTTTCTGGCCTTTGGGAGTCACATTTATAAATGGATGATATATCTCTAAGTCTCACTGTTGACTGTCTACCCAACATCAACCAAAGACATTTGGAGAGTAGGTACTGATGTAGAATTAACCTGAGGTTAACCTGATCTAAAGAGCTCCACATCTGTCACCACACTAAAGAGCGCTAGTTGGTACATGCCAGTTTAGACTGATACCTTTGACAAGTCACCATCTCAGACCAATCTAGGGAAAAATACGAGTAAACATATTTTAAAAAATAATGTTTCTGACCTATGTTACACTAAAAAACTTTCTCTGGCAATATTTTAAAGAGAAGGAAATTGTATGTCATTTGAAGACCCTTAATGTCATCCCTCCTCCGCTGCCTCTGACTAGATATAAATCTTTAAATAAAGCTTATTATAAATCAATAAATGAATGACTCAACTTTGATGAATACTGTGAACTCCATTTAAAATTTTTCCTACAGCCTACCATAGCTTAAATTATAAAAATGAATCATTCCATCTAAAACATGAAAAAGCTTTTCCTAGGCTAGAAATTGTATGGAGGTGAAATGAAAATATTCTGTATTCACATTCATGGATATGTGTGGTGCAATCTGTGGTCTATTTCATCATGATTACTTTACACCGGTAATGCATTTATCAATTCACAATCGCCTTTTAGTCTTAATATGAATATTCTTCATTCAGTGTATCACAAACACAGGTTTATCAAGAAAGACCAAAGTAGACAAAGAATTTCAATAGATACATGTAGGCACATCCAGACCTGCGAAGAAGACAGACACATATATTTGTGTATGAAATAATATGGCCAAGAAACAGGAAATTGGCAAGGGCGTTGGTGGCATTGGTGAAAGATACAATGCTTACTCTTTGTCTTATTAGAATTATCATCTACATAACAGTGAGTGGCTCAGTGGGCTGAACACCTATGATTGTGGTCAGAAAATCCCACCCTTAGTAGAATTGTCACATGTCCATAGGCCCATTATCAAAGTCCTTAAGTCTGCCTCCCAGCTCCAGGGAAAGCATAACGTAACCCTGCACTCTGTCTCCTAAAGGTTCCTCTCACCTGGATGTGTTTTGCGGAGTGCAAGATGGGGTTAGCAAAAACAAGCACTCCAATGTGCTTGGGCAAATGGAAAATAAACTTGTTCAACTGAGTTATACACTCATCTGCTAAACATAATTTTTTATATAATTTAAATTTTTGAGTGAAAAGAGTTATGATTTTTCAGCCAGATACTGCAAACAAGCATTAAGTTATTAGTAACTTTCAAACCACATATGTCAGAATTAAAATTCTCGCTTAAAGCTTTTTCTCACTTAAAATAATTCAGAAAAACCATCAAGTGTCACTGGGGTCAAACAATAGACACAAAATAAATCCTAATGTCTCCATGTTTTTTAAGTCTTACAACACAACATCCACTTACAACATCCAAGTTTAACTCCTTCGATTCTAGAATGTTAAATCAGTTTCAATTTGTATGTCCAATATAAGGCAATGGCTGATATAAACAACAATAAACAAGCTAACTTTAAGCTTAAGTATAGTACAGTAGCAATACAGGAAGTGCCCCTTCCTGTCACGATTGTCTGGGATCACTATTTGGCAGGAAGTGGCTCATTTTGGTACCTCATAAGCATCACAATATTGCACAACAATTTCTGCGATATGTTTTGAGGTTTATCTTAAACCAAGCCATGAGATAAAGTGAAACCAAAAGCCCTTGCTTGGGCTGAACAAACTTACTGCAAACATTTGGAGATTAATCCTTATCAGAAAAATGTCAGTGATACTGAACACCAAACAGAGTCACGTGACTATGCATGCAAGACTTAACTCAGTGTTGGCAGTCGCCTCCATTGTAATTCATGGGAATCGGCTGTAATGTAATTCTAGAAAGGGTCATGTATATGCGTTCTCCCCTCCTCCAACAAACAATATGCTTTAAAATAAAGAAGCTCATTAATATGAAAAAAACTATCAAGACATCATTACTGTGCTTCAACTTCTACAATAAATACCCACAAGCAGATCTGTGTAAGAGAGTTGCCATGACAATTTCATATGTTTATTTAATATAGCTCTGCAAAGACATATGAATGATATCCATCACATTAAATATTACTCAATAAAAAAGCAAAGCTGCTACAAAACCACACAGGGACATTTGATATTTCAATATACATCCCTCAGACTAATTACAGCTAAATCATCATCATAAATAAACACCATCGTTAAGCCACTTCCTGTTAGGCTTTTAGTCAATGACGGCAAAAGTGCATCATCAGTGATGGTGTCTGACAATGGTCGTTTGTGCTCAGTCAAAGAAATGTATCAGTAGCCAGCTGCCCCCCCCCATCATTCGGTCAAGTGAAATGCTATACCCCCACTGCCTTAAATAGTGGCAGGATATTTCACATGACACACCTGAAAGTCCATCCATCCACCCATCCATCCATCCTCCAACTGCTTATCTCAAGCCACAATGCTGGAATACAACCTGGATAGGATGCTAGTCCATCACAGAATGCACACACACACACACACACACACACAAGCACATATACAAGCAGTTTAGAGAAGGGATGGTGCTTGAAAGCACCCTCAGAAACCTCAACACCAGCCTACCAACACTAACTCTAAACAAAAATAAGAACACTAAAAAATGATTTATATAGCTGCTCAGTTCATATTAATGGGTAGTATGTTAACAACCATGCGACTTCTGCATAAAGCAGGTTGGATCACCGTATAGTTGGTAACAGTGGTAGTTTGAGCAAGCATGTATAAATCCAATAGACATGTTCTGACCTCAAAACGCTAATTAGGGAAAACCGGTATAACAGCAGGCTAATTAATGTAAACAGATAAAAATAAAAACTCATTTCTTAGAAGGCGATACTGCCATCATTTATATGTTTTCATGAACAAATTAAATATATATTGCAATTACGCAGCATAATGTGACTAGATCGTTTTACGAAAGCAGGAAACATGAACAGTAGATGCAGGTGGAGACCCTTATAACCCTCGACTGATATGTGATGTGATTTACACCCATTGTCTCCTGCTTAGGAGGCTCGATTCTCACCGTCGGCTGGACCTCAGTAGGTGCGACACTAAGCTTTAATTGGCAATCCTACCCACCGGCAGAAACACCATCAAAAAGTCTTCGTGGAATCCGAGAGGTAGCGTCATATTGCTGATATTAACTATTATTACTAATTACCATTTCGGAATGATGCTGTAAAAATAGGAATTCTATAGTCAACGCCAATAAAGCTGGTAGGTACGCTGATGCCCAAATGAAGTTCTGGGACATTTCAATTTGTGACTGCCTTGGATTTTACCCCTCTGCGCCCCATGCTTTATGACCAATAATGAGTCCTGAGCTGCGTTTCCCTATAGCAAAGTTGCTAGCTATGTTAGCAACTTACATAGTTGGAACCATGCAACTGAATGGGTGCGACTGTGTAAGACGCTATCAGGAGTATCTGGGAAAGCGTGCCTGGTCCGATCCAAAGAGAGGAGAAGACTCTGGACATCAGGAGCTGGATGAAACATGGACTAAATGCATTTTATTGCCACATAAAAATTGCCAAAATGTAAAGCACAAAAATGCGTGTGTTACTTCTTTAGACTACACAGTGAAGAATATTTTGAAAGAGAAACATTTTGTAGGTCCCAGTATTTTGTTGGATGCAGACAATTCAGTCAATGGACGAAATAATTAAAAATCGACATGAACTTTTTTTACCTGCAATTCAAACACTTAAAAGGTGGGAACCGCTAACCACTGACGTTGTAGGTTGTTGTTTAAATTGGACTGGATGCTTTATCTTTATTTGAACACGACTTTGCCTTATGGGTTGTGATATATCTGAAAGCTGATGTCAACCATAAACAAAAATACCTTCCAAGCTCTCAATCAAGTAGCTGCAGGCGTGTAAGAACCCTGATTTTTTTTGTATTATCGCATGTTCAGTATAGCTGCTGTACTATGCTGAATAAGCTCAAACAGCAGCAGCATGTAGCGGCAAAAACGAAAAAGCACTTGGATATCGAAGTCTGTACAGCCCATAATTACCCACCCATTTGTAATATATACTTGAAACGGCTATAAGTATTGGAATTCCTTATGATGATGTAACATGCTTTGACAGTCCTGGCAACTACAAAACTGTTTGTTTATATTTTATTTCCAAAAACATTAACTCTTTCAAAAACAATACTAGTAATGCAACATTTACAACCTGGTGTTAAGTAATTGGCTGGCTACAATGTGGGACATTATACCTTTAGTGTTTTGCATAAGCTTTAGGATACATTTAGGATATCAATACTGAATGATGTACTTATTTAATCGTAATAAAAGCTAATCGCACAACAAAGCTGACTGACCGAGAAATAAGTTCTTTTCATAAACCAAACATTAAATAAATATTTTTGGGGGCAGAAAAGATAGACCACTACAAATACCAAGAATTTATAAAATACTAAGAAATTAAAATCTGTATGCTGCACGATACAGCGAACATTATTCAGTACAGATCAAAATATTTGTATTTTTGCAAAATTACAAAAAAAAAAAATATATAAGTACAATGAGAGGAAAGGGAGATATGTAAAGTCTCGAAAAGTTTATTACAGATCTGATAGGAGGCAAAATTCCTACCGTTAGATTTAAAAAAAAAAAAAAAAAAAAAGTCACTTCGAACATTACAAAACGATTCAATGGAACAAGCAAGTTTCTCAATCACCACTCAACAGCGCCAGCTGCTGGCAGGTCCAAGCCCCTGCGCTTGATGAACAGTTATGGAGGTTTCTGTTCCCTATGCTAAGTGTTACTAAAGCACATGGTACAAAGTCAAACCGTTGAGCTAAATTATGCCCAAGATTTAATTTTCCTGAACTAAAATGTCATACAGCTTTTCATATATATTTACACATGTGATGGCTTTAAATCACATGAGTTTCAGTATGTATAAAGTGACAGCCAAGCCAAGTATTTGTCCTACTTATGACAAGTTGTGCTAATACTTATTAAAACCTTGGAAATGAAAACCACAATAACTTTAATCTTTTGCATGCATATGCAAAACAGGTCACAAGGTAAACAAAACTCTAAAATTGTTTCCTTTTCTATAATTACAAAAATATAAATGTAAATAAATTAATTATATAATGGGTATGCATCTCTCCTTTTGTCAGCAATATTAATTTGTAAAACTGACCTGTGATGTACAGCCAGGTTCATATATGCAGCACAACAGTAACTACATACATTTAAAAAAGTATAATATGGTGTAAAATTCAACCTGTTTCAGTGACGTTAAGCTGTCCTCCCCACCTAAAAAGTCTGATGCGCAATGCCAGAAGGTTCATCTAGTGTCAGGACAGCAAATGGATGTTGTTTTGATGACTTTCCTGTCCAAGGAGTCTATTGTCAACAACCACAATCCAGATTCGTTAGCAAGCTCCTAGCTTGCCGAGCCCGGTTCCATCCCTTCCATGTTTTTGTTGGTTTCCTCCATCCCCATCAGCCACAGTACCGCAGGTGGCTTCCCACAAACAGGTCGTACCATATCACGCAGTGGTGGGGGGGGGATGTCCATTTGAGGTAGGGTTGCTGTGCTGCTCATCTTCTCCCCACTCGTACTTTATCACCGTTATAAGCGCACACTTCTGGGCCACCTGAACACCCCCCCACAAATAATTCCAACAATAAACCAAACTTAAATTAATGTCGGAAGAACTGAAGATGAAACTCAACCGCTGAGCCCTTAAGGGTTTTGCGAGTTCTCTGGCATGGGAGACCCCCTCACAGTGTGATCGTCCCAGTTGACTTCACAGCAGACTGGCCAGGCTGGTGGTGGTGGGCCCATTCTGGGCTTGAAACGGGACCGGGGGGGGGCCGTCAGTCCACTGCCAAAACGCACCGGAAAAGGGGTGTCACCACAGAACACTTTGCATAGGACTCCAGCTACGGCACGACTGCTCTCGTGCCACTTTGTAAATATGAGCATTTTAAATCCAAATACTTCCCATAGATATAACATGAAGAGTATAGCATCATGCTGCATTTGATTAACAGTTAAAGTATGAAATATTCAGTAACTTGTTAGTTAGTTTTACACAGACCTCATCTGACCTAATTCAACCTTGATGTCATGTAAGAAAGCGAGGTTTACCGAGGCACAGAAATAATCAACAACTTGAAATAGTCGTCATTCCGTTGAAAAGATCACAGGGTGTCCTTAGCCGCCTTAACGCTGCACTGCAGTGCGGGCAGAATGAGTGACGGCACAGGGCGTGTTAATCCCACGCGATGCTCAACGGCAGGCCCACTTACGCTGATGAGATTGTGTTCTGGGAGGCTGCAGGCAGCAATGTGGTCCTGCAGCAGCTGCTGCGAGAAGTTCTGGTGCATTTGCGCCGCCTCGTGAGCGTCCATCGTGTTCCCACAGGCCTTGTTCAGGTCTGACGAGAGAGAAAAAAAAAAAATGGAGCTGACAACACCTCCCAGCCACAGGGGGGCGCTCACAGCAGGCATTCCAGGAATCATCAACAACTACCTCACAGGACAAATTACAGAAAAGAACTATTAAAACACCCCAGCCAGCGTCCCCAGAGGTGCACCATTCACAGAAGTAAGGGCATTCTAGTCTGGGGGGTGGGCACTAAAGAAATGGTATGATTATAGGATTAGGATGTGGCATGAAGATATAGTTCATATTTACCTTTCAGCAGTGCTGATGACCACAGCTGGACAGACATGTCAGGGATCTTACTGGCAAGCTGCATGGCAGGAACCACCATATTGTTGCTCTCCTACAGAAGGGAACAGCTGGGTGAACACCAAGCGTATGAGGTACGTGGTTTCTTATGCTGAACTGCATTCCAGACAAATGCACCCTGAACAGTGAAAGCCAGTAGCTTTTATTGAACTGACATACAACAGTAATAAAGGGTCTAATACAGTTCCAGTCAAAAGTTTGGACACGCCAAGCCACCTACAGAGGAGAGCAATAATGTCGCATCACTTGACCAGGCCACCTGACACACACAGTAGAAATGGCTTGGGAGGGGTTAGACCAGAAATTGAAGGAAAAGTGGTCAGTGAGCATTCAGTATACATGCGAGACCTCCTTCAAGGCAGCTGGAAAAGCCTCAGTCAAGGGCCCAACAGTGGGATCATTCCGGCAAGCACGAGATTTGAACCAGCAACCTTCGTCCCATCTGACCGAGCTACCCCATCCCCCAGCAAATTAATTTAACACTTTTTGCTCCATACATAATTCCATATGTTATTTATATTTTGATGTCTTTAAAATTATTCTAAAATGTAGATAATAGTACAAAATACACCGTTCCATGGGTAGGTGTGTTCAGACTTTCGACTGGCACTGTAGCTCCTAAAACTTCAGCTGACGGGGTGATGAAGCTGCGCAGACGCGCCTGCGCAGGCGGCTGCTCACCCTGTGGTTTCCCAGCACATAGAATATGTGCCCCAGAAGGACGAGGGAACAGGCCGTCAGCCTATTGAGATCTTCCGCGTTGGACATCTTCAGCGTCTCTCGCAGGAAGCGCCTGAAACATAAGAGCGCTCAAGGTTCACGCCGCCCCCCCATGCCTCAGCGGCCGCCGTAGCTTATGCTGCGATTTCTGTTCCGGGGCTGCGCGGCTGCTTGCCCAGACATTGTCCATCCCCTGTCAGGTACGGTTCACGTGGTAACATCTCTATCTGTAACACACTGGCTGTAAATCCCCCCCCCCCCCCCCCCCTACCTCGTTAGGACTAAACGGTTGCCTTACATTCATGCGATTCATTTCCATTTTACAGCAGGAGCTTACAAACTGGCTCTCAATGTGGACAAACAGCTTCTGACTGGAGAACAGGAGGGGATGATGCTGATGACTTACTTGGCTTCATTGTAACGTCCTTGGAAGAAGGAAAAAAGTCCTCGGATGTAGAAAGCTGCGGCCCGCAGGCAGTGCGAGCTGAGCAAAGGAGGGAGAAGGACACACATCAGTTTCAGAGGTCCAGCGCATTTCTTGTTGCGACATGCACAGATGCCTGGCCTTTTAAAACCCACCCAAGTCAAAAATGTGACCTCTTTAGATTGTATTTGCTCAAAATTCTTTATTTCTTAAAAAATCTGTTTCAAACACTCGACAGCCTGGGAAAAATAAAAAATTAAAATAGCCGTCCTGTGCCAAGCGGTACATACAGTACAGGATCACAAAGTGAAAGATGTTTTACTTGCCTTACAGGAAAACTTTGATCTGGGTTTATCCTC
The DNA here is from genome assembly GCA_026779605.1 of Mormyrus hasselquistii. Lineage (NCBI taxonomy): Eukaryota > Metazoa > Chordata > Actinopteri > Osteoglossiformes > Mormyridae > Mormyrus > Mormyrus hasselquistii. The sequence continues at coordinate 67,388 of JAODKE010000135.1, forward strand.
TCCAGAAGACTGTACAGCTTTAAAGACAAAACCAAAAACTTTAAAATCAATTCCCCACCACTGTGCTTGACCCATCAATTTCCAGATCACAGATACTGCACAGCTGGGTTTTAATCACAGACAGGCTTATAAATGTGAACCACTGACCTCCTGGTGTCGGTTCCCCTCCCTGATGTAGACGCTGGCCAGGTTGGTCACGATGAACGTCCACAGCTCCTGGTGCGTGGTCAGCTGCCAGAGACACTCCGTTAGGCACCTGTTCGAACCTTCAGCGAAATGCTCGCGCCACCGCGGCCACAGAGACTCACCCGCAGCGCTGTGGTGAACTGCGCCTCCGCATTATCCATGCAGTTGACGGATATACAGTACAGCCCCTGTGGAAGGTGCGGAAATCGCCAAGTCAGACGCAATCCTGCTGTAACTCTGAGTGACAGAAAGGGGGTGTGTGGGAGCTCACCAGCAAAGTGTGAAGCTGAGCGGCGTGACTGGAGAATAACCGGGGCGACTGCTGGCACAGCTGGCAGACCTGCGAGATCTAAGCGACGAGGAACACAGGCAGAGATGTCAGAGATCCCCTTCCTGCTCGGGGCCCTCAGTCACTGACACAGGCAGAGACGTCAGAGACGCCGTTCCCGCTCGGGGCCCTGAATCACTGACACAGGCAGAGACGCCGTTCCCGCTCGGGGCCCTCAGTCACTGACACAGGCAGAGACGTCAGAGACGCCGTTCCCGCTCGGGGCCCTCAGTCACTGACACAGGCAGAGACGTCAGAGACACCGTTCCCACTCGGGGCCCTCAGTCACTGACACAGGCAGAGACGCCGTTCCCGCTCGGGGCCCTCAGTCACTGACACAGGCAGAGACGTCAGAGACAACGTTCCCGCTCGGGCCCTGAATCACTGACACAGGCAGAGACTTCAGAGACGCCGTTCCTGTGCCATTTTTAAACTTTTCCACCCCCAAACAAAGCCTGAAGCGTATGTGCACCCTCCCTCTGTGCTCCCCCAGGCCCGCGGCAGCATGCCTACCTCCTGCAGAGCGGTGGCCTTGTGGCCGGTGACCAGCCGGCACATGATGATGTGCTCCAGCAGTATGACCTGAAAAGAGGACAGGATGGGGCTGCAGTCCAGCACTGCAGTGACAGGGTGTCATTAGCAGAGGGCGCTAGAGTACACTTCAGGCTCTCAAAATGCAGCATTCATAGCATTAACACGATTCTCTACATTCAAATCATTGCTCAAAACTCATCTTTTTAAACTTGTTTATTCACTTTAATTTTTAACTTTGTTATTTAGGCAGCTTCTAATTTATCTGATTATGGTAATTTTCAATGTATGTGTACACATACAGAAGTATGTATGCTCATACAGAAGTAATAATAATAATAATAATAATAATAATAATAATAATAATAATAAATACTTTATTAATGCCCATGGGGAAATTGTCTTTATACCTCCCCCAACTTGTTCTTTGTAGAGTAAGCTGTCTGTTTAGGGCAGCCGTCCGTTGGGGCGCCCAGGGATTTGGGGGTTAAGGCCACAGGAGCTGGGGGTTAAGGGCCTCGCTCACACAGGCTAAGCCCACTGCGCAACACGCTGCCCTTATTAACCAGGTAATGCTCATACAGAGGTTATAAGGTGCCTTTAAATAAAATGCATCATTAAAGTGCAGCAAGGCAGGATCGCCTACTTTTCAGCTTTTCCAACTGCATGAGTGCTTTGTCTGTGTATTTCTGCGCCTTCTCCAGATAACCGGCCTGCATGGAGTGCATGACCGTCACCTGCAAGACGAGCCAAGGAGTTGCATTAAAACTGGCGGCAGCGTATACAGGCGATGCAGTAAGAGAACCAGCAGCATTCGGAACCTTCCCCAATTAAAGAGGACTGAGATTTACCAGGTACACCAGCACACACATGTGCTCCTTGGGCAGCCAGTGGAAGAGGTCAGCAGGGTTGCTGGGGAGGATCTCGTCGTCATGGAGAGTGGAGATGGTCTGGATGCACTGCTGCAGCTGCTTCAGGCAGGGCTTCACGCTCTTCACCTGAGCGACGCGAAAGCCGCAAGCGCGGTCGACGTGAAAACCAGCCCGAACGAGCTCACCGAAACGCCAAGTTCTGCCCAGAGGCCGCTCACCTGTCCGGCGTCCAGGTAGTGCGTCACCTGCAGCACCAGGAAGAAGACCCTGAGCGACTCCTTCTGGATGGGGTTTCCCTGCCAGTTCTCCACGATCTGGCCACACAGCGTCAGCAGGGGGTGCACTTCCTGCAGCTTGCGCTCCATCAGCAGAAGCTGGAGTGAGGGACCATCACACAGCGCCGGCGTCACCCGCTGGACGACCACTGGCGGCTGCCGCCAAACCATTACATAATTAGCCAACTCCGCTAATGCGGCGGCATCACTTTTAGACTTTCAAGTGTCACTTAATTTTATGTCATAAAGGGCTTCTGTGAAGAACAACCCACGATTCACTTTGTTTAATTAAAACGACAAAGGACTTACCATGCCTTTACTCAAGAGGAAGAGCGCCCTGCGGAGGAAAGGAAAACGGCACGGAATATTTACGTTCCTGACCACAGATACATTTAATAAGAGGACAATTTCAGTGCTGTGACAGACTGTCAACATTATTATGATTGCAATAGTGACTGCGGCACCTGGTGTACTCAGAACCGACGACCCTCGCATACTCTGCCCCGACACCCAGAAGGTCACACGCAGACACCAGATCCTTCTCCAGCGTGTGGAGTTGCTGGGGGGGAACAATAAGTCACATTCAGGATTTATAACCCTGAACTTCTGGACAATCATCCATACCAACCACATCAGAAACACCAGCATTTCAAAGCACTAACAAATAACTGGATAAAGGGCAAATAATCCTTAAGAGCATAAACAACCACTCCTTGTTTAATGGGAGTTCCAGCGACCAAAGGGCAATTCCAGGAAGCAAGATTTCTTCATTAGCTAGATGACTTAAGACAAATGTAAGGGTTGTCCAACAGGAATGTCACTTGCCTCTTTTCCTATTAGGTTTCATGTTTGGCTTACATTAGCCAGCTAACTTAGGAAATCCTGCTTTATGGAACAGCCCCCCAGGTCATTCAGTAAAATGGTCACTAAGTCAAAATCACAGTAATCCAGGAATGAGCGCGACTCTGCTCATGACTTTACACAGCCTTGCATACTCAGGCTTCTTTTACCTTTCCCGAAGTGGACATTTTTATGCGCAGCCATGCTTTTTATGCGCAGCCATGCTTTTTATGCGCAGCCATGCTTTTTATGCGCAGCCATGCATATCACTCACTCTGTCAGTATTCTAGTGTGGGTTTATCAGCATCTACAGTAGTGAAACTGCGCAACAACCTAAGGTAAGAGTTCTAAAGCAGTGGTAGCCTAATGGTTAGGGAAGCATGTGATTGGAAGGTTGCTGGTTCAAATCCCCAATCAGCGAGGTGCCTCCCCACTGCACTGCTCCACAGACACTAAATGATACGGCAGCCTGCTGCCATGTCACACATGAGCTAAATTCAGGACACATTTTATTACTGTGTGCGTCGATGATTTTTCACTTTAACTCCTCACGCTTACATCACTTTCCCTTGATGATTAACAGCCACAAAGACGAAACAACCTCAATTTTGAAACATGTCGCTCTGTTACTTTTGTCAGAAACTAAAGTGTGATTAATATTTCCAGTTAAATAATCATAATTTTTACACGTTATTCATGTTAATTAAATATTTAAAGTTAAGCAGTTCTGTTATTCAATTATTATTTTTCCACATAAAAAAGTCTAATATCACCCATTGGCCACTCCGCCCCAAAAAAAAAATCGGTCTCGGGCACTGAAAACCCCCCCCATCAGTCAACCTCTAATATAAACCCTTGCATCCAGCCCCCCTGTTTCACACTGCACTTTGTATGTTTAACGCTGTGAAATTCCTCCCAGTGTTACTTTCCGTTTGTATGTTGCACCTTGATCCCAGGTAAACATTACATTCCACCATATACCGGCATATGGGTGGTATGACAATGAAGCGCACTTGACCTAACCAAAGGGAAACCTTGGACATACCGCGAGCTGGAACAGCAGTCGACAGTGCCAGTAGGGGGTCTGCTGGGAGATCTGGATTGCTTTACGCAGCAATGGCTTTGCAGAGTCCACCAAATTCTGCAAAGAGACAAAGTAGCATGTCATTAATTAGACAAGACATTTCGACTTCTTTGTTTTAACAATTTCTAACATATATAACATATGTAAGAAAGTTAATATATATGAAGAACAACTGTGCAGAATGTGTTACTTTTAGGCTTAAATTTGTGTTAAATAACTCTTACCTGTTGGCAATAGAGTTCGGAGAGAAGGCTTGCAGCTTCAAATTTGACATCTTCAAACTGAGGAACCTGTTAAATTCTGTAAAGGAATCTCTCTTTCACAGTAACGGAAATATCTAAACAACATTAAAGTGATGGAGAAGTCCATCTTTAGGTCATTCGGTCAGAAATCCACAATAAAACTGTGTGCACAAAAAAGTACATCGTCATTTTGCATGATGACCCACAACGTAAAACACAACTGGACGGGTGCTAGTTTGACAAGAAAGGATACTTGTTGTGAAATTATCCACTGCGGGGAAAAATAATCAGATGAAGAATGATTAAAAGACATGCACACTTAAAAACACACATATCACTTGAAAAGAAATTTTGTATCTACTTACAAAAAAGAAAAAAACGATGCAACAAGTCATCTGCAAGTGACACGAGCGTTATACTTACTATGCGGCCAAATGCAGGTAAATGTGTAACTAAAGTATCCACGGTGCAGTTTTTTAATTTAAGTTTATATTGAAATAGGTTACGGTAGGTTAAACTCTGCCTGACTAGCAAGTTGAAACGCAGTGTAGTACCTGGAAAGGTCGGAAAGCAGATGCACACACGTATGTATGGTGAACACAGGTACTCCTGAGGCCGGCATGTCTGACCAGCGGCACTTTCTCGTAAAACTACAGCGAAGTGTCATGGAGCATCGTATGCGTGGCCTTTTCCGTCCCCCGCCTCCCTCCCGCATCCCCGGCATTTCCCAGCCTATCCCTCACCGCTTTCTCCAGATGGTTCCGGGCGAGCTCACTGTTCTTCGTGTGGTGATAAAGCACCGAGCCGAGTTGGAGGTGGGTTCGCGCCTCCACCCTTTGCGGCGGCTTGAACTGAAAGACAGCCTGGAGACAGTGCACGCATAGGCGAATCTTAGGGGGACTCGACGTGCGGAAGTGCTCTGCGAAGCCCAGCAGGGCAAGGTACCATGATTCCGGGGCCTCACCACCAGACGCCATTTTGCTGATAACAACAACAACAAGTACTGGCGCTGATCCCCCCCCACGTGACTTCCGTGAATACGGCAATCACGTGACGAGATGGCCGCTTCTGGGATATGTAGGCTACATATGAATATTCGCGGAACAATGGATATGGAACTGAAGAAGTGAAATATACGACTGACAAATGCAAAACTGGCGATATGAGTAGCAATGATATTTATAATGATCTGCCTTAAATTTTCTAATATAGGACTAATTGTAGTCTTTTTTATCTGCTAGTTCACATTTGCTTAGAAATTTACATCGATTGTCTTACGCTAAAGTATCAACAAGTGCTTGCGACACATCCTCAACATCAGATGGTCTGAGAAGACCTCGAACACAGACCTGTGGAAGAGAACCAGCCAGAACCCGGTTGGTCAAGACATCAAGAAGAGAAAATGGGGCTGGATAGGCCACACACCTCGAAAACCTTTCAGCAACGTCACAAGGCAAGCACTGGACTGGAACCCACAAGGAAAAAGGAAAGTGGGGAGACCCAAACAGACATGGAGAAGATCTATGGAGAGCGAAGTGAAGGCCGCCGGAATGACGTGGACCCAGCTGAAGAAAACGGCCCAGAACAGAGTCCGTTGACGTGGTGTTGTTGAGGCCCTATGCTCCACCAGGAGTCTACAGGATTAATGATGAATGATGTCTTACGCTAAAAATATATCAAAATCCTTTTTGTGAAAGTATAACGAATAAGGAAGAACACGTTTGAAACATTGTTAACTTAAGCTGTTAATTCATATAAGTGCGCTGATAGTGGCTTTTCAGTGATAGATGAAATAGCTCCATCTGAGTTTTTTGTAAGACAAGTGCAACATTAGTTCAGTGTTTCTCAGATAGTACATTTAGAGACGTTGTATTAACCTAATATTGAACAATCACATTTTAATACAGCTGTAATATATCCAGAGGTAGATAGTTCAGGTCTAGAAAGTAAAAATCCAGACCAAGATTTTATTTCATCCAACCAGTTCAATATAAAGAGTCACCGTCACAGAGCACTCAGCTGGTTGGTTGAAAGTAAATCATGGTCTGGATTTAACAGTGTTTCAAATATGTTATTTGTTATACTTTCACAAAAAGGATTTTGATATATTTTATGCATCCACCTCTGTATATAGCACCTTTCAAACACATCCTGAAATCCTGATGTATCCTAGTACAAACAAGGAAATGTAGTTTTTCACTTGTAGTTAAATAAAGTTAATTTAATGGACATATAAAGAGGCAGTTATCACTGTCGCCTCATCAGGCATGACGCCTCCTGTGATTCAGGGCAAGCAGACCTGCCATTTGAGCCTTTGATATCAATATGAAGGACACTGAAATGGCCCCAGGCATCAGTTGTGACTAATAAAAGCATTATTTTAGCATGTAGGCTGTGGATATCATTACTACCCATACTTTCTTTTGAGTCCAGCTCAGTTTTCAAATAAATCAGCCCTAGCTTAGGAGTGTAACAGGAATTACAGTATATAGGCAGCGCCTGTCCTACCCTGATCGTACGCTCCTCCCGTGTGCCACGCCCCCTCATCTACCCCGTGTGGATTCCCTGTGTTTACCAGCTGTTTCTTGTTGCTGTCATTAGTCCTATGTATTTAAGTCTGGTTTAGGTATGTTTTCCCCAGTCCTGTCATTAACGGTCGTCTTCTGGTTTATCCTGTTCATCGTACTTCCTCCTGAATAAAGTCCTTGTTTACCTGACTTCACAGCTTATGTGCTGTTTCTGTGCTCGAGCGAAAAAATGACAGTCATTGAACTGCATTGTTATTTAAATGTCACACTCTGTAAACGTGACACTGTTAAATCTGCCTCGGCCTGTAAGCCACCTGTGGCCTGTACTATGAAGCGGGGTTACTGCCTTATCGGGGTAACTCGTCGGATTTAAGGTACCACAGTTTAAATGGACTTCATATTCGTTCACTTACATTTTGCCCAGACTACCTTAAATCCGACAAGTTACCCGGATAAGCCAGTAATCCCGCTTCATAGTACTCGCCTCTGGTCACTCAACAAACGTGCTCACAAGACCGGGTCCCAGTCCCTGATGAGAACTCACCTCTTGCTCGTTGCAGCTTGGTACTGCACTGCCTGACCCTCTCCTTTATCTCCAGGGACCCGATTGTCATCCACGGAGGTCACAGTCAACGGAATCCGCGCATATTTCATGTTAGGCTGGTGAATCCTTGCCTTGCTTCATCTGCCGGTGACCGTGGCAGCCGTTTGTGGCATGGAGTCAGACGGAGCACCTTAAGTGATGCGATCCCATCTCTTCTCGATGGGATATCGATAATGCAATTAATATCTGGGATGTAGTCATTCCTCTAACCCATCCCAAAATCACAGACTCTTTCTCACAGTGACCATGTTCTCTTCTGGCTGCCTCTGCCTCTCTTGCTCTGCAGTGTGAATTAATGAAATCGGACAATTGAAATACTGCTATTAATAAACTGGCCCAGGATACTAGAGAAACGAACTTAACCTCAGCTTAACATTAAGGGGATCGAACAGAGATCAGATGGTGAATGGCTGTACTTGGGAGATGGTTTTTGATATAATCACTCATGCCACCCTGTGCTTCAGTAGGCAGTAGTGCCACCTCTGTCACCTTTGCTGTGTGTGTAGAGTTTGCATGTTTTCCTCATATTGTTTCTCTATTTGCATGCCGTCCCCGTGTTGCATGTGTTTGCATGTCCTCCCTGTGTTGCATGTGTTTGCATGTCCTCCCTGTGTTAATAATAATCACCCTTTATTGTCCCCGTGGGACATGATTACAGACACACAGGCTTAGCCCACTGAGCCACATGCTGCATGCGTCTCCATGTCCTCCCTGTGTTAATAATAATCACCCTTTATTGTCCCCGTGGGACATGATTACAGACACACAGGCTTAGCCCACTGAGCCACATGCTGCATGCGTCTCCATGTCCTCCCTGTGTTGCATTGGTTTCTTCTTGGTTATTTGGTTTCCCCCTGCTGTCCAAGAACATGCAGTTTGGCTAATTGGTGCTTCTAAATTGCCTTTAGTGTGTGAGAGTAAGCAGGAACAGGCAGTGTTTATGATACATGTATCCAAAATATCTAATTCAAATACACAATTGGAATTTGTCATTTGTATTTCAGAGGGTTGATGAAAATGGGTTCATATTTTGTATCAAAGTACTTTAGTGCTTTGTATTTTTGTAGTTTAAAAATACTGCAAAATACTACATGGTGAATGGTGCTTACTCAGACAAGGAAGTATTTTTACTCAGACAAGGAAGTATTATATCAAGCAGGTAAGTCTTTCAGTTCAGCTGAAAACTCTCTTCTCTTCATATCATACACATCACATCCAGCATAGGTTTTGATTTTCTGTTTATATTTTTCTCCTGTAATACCATCTAAGCTAGCTTAACGCAGGCTTTCCTCCACCTTGTTTGCCTTTCACTCCCCGCCTTCCTGGATTCTTCGCCTCATCAGAAAAGGATAAAAGGTGCCATCAGGTGTCTGATAATGAATAACTTGTTTGTCACTGACTCAGAGTTGCTGATGCAAAGTAAGTCCTTCATTACCAAACACCAAGTAACTAAACCATTATACAATTATGTGTCATTAACAAACTGTTAGTTAAACATTAACCGTTAGGTACTTTTAAAACTAGCCTCAACCTGGGTGATCACAGGGAATCGTGATAGTCTGGGGTGTGACAGGCAGGTCGGAATATTTGATCTGTTGACTGTTTGCATGTGAGATTTATGGCATGCCTCATTAGGCAGACGACAGCTTTTCTCTCAAACGTTGAGCTGGGTGAGTGTAATGGTGAAGGGATGGATGAAATATGTCAATAGACAGAAGGCTTGTAAAATGTCTTCATGCTCCCTTGGAAAAGTATTTATAAAATACAAAAATAGTAGTTTGTTTTGATATTTGCGATATCTGCTATACAGTGGACCCTTGACTTACGAACTCAATTCATTCGCGAGGGCTGGTCGTAAGTCAAGTTGTTCGCAAGTCAAGACTTTTTCTCCCCATAAGAAATAATGTAAATACCCATAATGCATTCTGAACCTCCCAAAGCACTCCTCACTTAACCTTTTAATGATTAAAAAATGTTGTATAATGTGCTTTATTTACCAAAAACGCCAATAATTTTCCTAGTGTACTCACCAAAAAGTTATAAAATTTGCCTAGCCTACCAGAAACAAAAATTTCATACTGTACTCACCATGCAAGTTGACATCTTTGGCTTGCAGGAAGGGAGGATGAAATGGAAGGTGCATTTTTTTAGACTGTTGAGACGCCCCAGATAGGATCATGTTATTGTTTCAGCGTAGAATTATAGTTAAATGCGTTGAATTATGTCAGTGTTAAATTATCAATGTTGAGACTGAATTGATTTTTGGTCAGATTTTCAATTTTGAAAAACTGATGGTGGCAAAACCTTGATTCAATGTTGATATAAAGTGAAAGCCTGAAGATCAACGTTGTTTTAGCGTTTTTGCCTAATATGGAATCAATGTCATTTTAACATATGTGTGCTACCTGGGGTAAATTTCGACATACTATATATATTAGTGAGTCGGTCACACCAATGTCACTCTCATATTTCTGCCCAATTTCCTTCTTATTTTTGATTGTGATTTCTTCCTTTACCTTCTCTTCCTTCCTTAGCTTCTTTTCTAGCTTTTTTGCAGCCGTTTTGATAGCATTTAGCGAAATGAATTCAATAAAGCACTGCACTGGCCGAAATGACGTCCACAAACAGCCGTATCTGGGCTCCGCCTGCCACTTAGGGAAGCCTCTCTGACATCTTGGCTCTTTGTTTACAAACACACAAGAGGATAAACGTTTTGGCCTCGACCTCGTAACTCAAAACTGGTCGTAAATCAGAACTAAAATTTTGGTCCTAACTCAAGTTGTTCGTATGTCAGTCTGGTCATAACTCGAGACCTCACTGTATTTGAATATTTTATTTTGATATGCTTACAATTAGGCAATTTGGTATCACATTTTAAAATACTTTTGCATGTATCTTTGCCCATTCCTAAGTGTGATAGGGAGTGCCTGGAGGGTGGGTGGACTTAATATCTTCCCAAACTTATTTTCTCTCTTTCAGCTTGTTGAATGATCTCACCATTTGTTATTCTATTTCCCTGGAAAGCAGAGGACCTAAAGCAAATGACCCAAGAGTCTAGTCTTTACTGCTTGAGTGGTTTCGCCCAGCCAGTCCACCATGTACCAGACAGACATGATGTTGTTGTGCAGGATGACCGCGTTTTGCACGGTTAAGAACTGGGTCGAGGATTCCCTTTCTGACAGCGGCAGTTTTTTGTCTTTTCTCAAGCGGTTCTATGCAAGACGTGGTATGTTGGAAACTCTCCTTGTTAACCAGGAGAGGGCATAGATGAGGCAGTTATGTCAACATAGCTGTGAAATGGGCAGTGAAATGAAATTGGGATTTGCTGGCCACTTTTGTAGTCAAAGACAAAATATGTTATTCAGTTGTATTTGAAAATGTGGTTTTCCTCTTTGTTCTATGTATATTTTAAAGAACTGGAATGAAGTTATATTCAATGTGGGTTTTTAACAGCTATTCTGGTTTCTTGCCACAGGCAAAATGTATGCAATCAGGTTTGTCTGTGTCCATAAATTGCCTGTAGTGTTTGATTGTGTCAGTGTATGAGGTTTGTGATGCACTGGTATCCCATCCACGATGTTCCCCTCCCTTGTGCCCTCTGCTGCCTGCGATAGACTCCAAACCCCCATGACCACAAACAGGATAAGAGAGTAGGAATGTCATGTTACATCCTTGCACCTTAAAAAGTTTGTACCGCACAACTGAGTTTTGTGCCGTAATTCCCTAATCTATTTAGAAATCTATTTTAGTAATTTAGAAACTTGATAGCGATATCCTGAATGCTGAGAGCACGCAGCAATATTTTTATCTGTGCACTTTTGTTTGGTCCAAAAAATGGAGAGAAATGGTGAGGGACAATTTGGGTAAAACCACCAAAGACAGGTCAAAGATGAGAAAGCAAGTGCTCACCCTGTTTTGACAAGCGAGGAGAATGAAAGAAAGAGGCAAAAAAGTTAAAGCTTCATCAACACAACGACCAAGAACACGTTCAACATCTATGTCACTGTCCTGCCCACCGGTGTCTCTGACCCACCGATCTATGTCACTATCATGCTTGCCTATGTCCCTGCCTTGCCTGCCTATGTCTCTATCCTGCCTGCCTATGTCTTTGTCTCACTTGCCTTTATCTCTTTCCTGCCCGTGTATGTCTCTAACCCACCAATCTATGTCACTATCCTGCCTGCCTATGTTTCTGTTCCACTTGCCTATGTCTTTATCCTACCTGCCTATGTCTCTATCCTACCTGCCTATGTCTCTATCCTACCTGCCTATGTCTCTATCCTGCCTGCCTATGTCTCTATCCTACCTGCCTATGTCTCTATCCTGCCTGCCTATGTCTCTATCCTACCTGCCTATGTCTCTATCCTACCTGCCTATGTCTCTATCCTGCCTGCCTATGTCTTTGTCTCACTTGCCTTTATCTCTTTCCTGCCCGCCTATGTCTCTAACCCAACAGTCTATGTCACTATCCCGCTTGCCTATGTCTCCATCCTGCCTGCCTATGTCTCTGTTCCACTTGCGTATGTCTCTGTTCCACTTGCCTGTCTCTGTCCTGCCTGCCTGTGTTTCTTACATGCCTCATACCTACAAATAGCTCAGAATGAAACACTGAAGCTGAAGGCAAAAGTTGGTCATTCCTTATTTGGTCTTTGAAATTTGTATATTTGTAAGTGTTTTGTTCTTTTGTCTCTCCACTATTTTCATCGTTCATTAACGCCATTTAGGCAGGAAAACTGTTCCCACTAGATGGCAGTATTGCAAAGCACAAGTCAGAATGTGGACCGCGAATTAATGCCTCAGGATGTCAGGACGCGTTACGTCTGTTGTGCTTCGCCTCAAACGGATACATATACAATAGTGGCCAAAATCGTGGAAACACTTCCAATTTTTACACATTTCAGATCTTTATTCCAGTTAGTCCGGTTACTTATTTAATCATCCAACGTATGATATTTTTAAACATTGTTTGCTTGTAAACATTACCACAGATATTCGTGTAGTAAATTTAAACTAAAAGCCCAATCCCAAAAAGGCTAGGTGTTTCCCCAGTTCTGGCCACTAGTGTAAAATAAAGCCAAATAAATGCAGATCCGCTTTTTATTTATGAAGAAACTATTAAATAGCGTCATTATTTTAAATGCTATATTTAATAACTTAATAACATTTCCATCCATCTTCCAGACATTTATCCAGTACAGTTTGCTTGTGAATTTTTGTTACAACTGTTCAATAATAATAATAATAATAATAATAATAATAGGTTCAATAAAGTTTAGAAAATCATATTCATGTTTCCCCAAAGACACTAAACTAGACCCTCAACTCTACTAAAACAATGCTTTCCACTCATCTCACATTTTACTTTTTTGCTGGGCAAAATATACATGTTTTTTTTTCCTTTTGAGTTTTGTCCTGATAATACTTTTCTGTGGGGGGGGGGGGGGGGGCATTTTTGAATTTTTTTTCCAGCACTTTTTTTTGCTGAAGTTGATTTGGGCAATTTAAAGATCTGCCTTGTTTTGTGTCAACCAGCTTCCCCC
>JAODKE010000135.1:105256-131768 GCA_026779605.1 Mormyrus hasselquistii
TCAAAAATAACACCAAGATTGGTGACTGTTTTAGAAAGAGAAATGTTCTGGCCGGAGAAAGAGATACTGAAGATTTTTTATTGTTGAATTTGGTGTGGAGTGCCGATTTGAATCACTTCAGTTTTTGAGCTGTTAAGATGAAGGAAATTTTGCTCCATCCATGCCTTTATCTTATCCAGACCGGCGGTTGGTGTGGGGGGAGTGGCACTTGAGTTTTGCCACCGGTTTCCTCCCACCATCCAAAAGTGTGCAGGATAGGTTGATTGGTGAGTCTAAATTGGCCCTGTAGTTGTGCGAGTGTGTGAGCCCTGCGGTGTGGTGCGACTGCCCAGGGTTGGTTCCCAGGATAGGCTCCGGTCCCTCCTGTTACCCCAGTTGGGATTTTGTGGTTTCAGAAAATGGATGAATAGTTCTGTACGTTTGATTCTCTGTACCTACATCATGTTTGCATCAGGTCCCTTGAGATCTGAACTTGTAACCTTGTCTTCAATAATGTGAACGACATACATTCGCTGAATGTCATATAGAGGTTTTCCACACCTGTTATATAAGCCGATGTTATATTGGATTTTCTGTACCTGATACACTCCTGTGAAACCTGTCACTTCTGTTTCCACCACAGTCTTTACAATCTTAATCCCCACTGAATAGGTTTAGCGGCCGGTTCTGAAACCTGGAAAGACGAGGGAGTGTTTAAACATTCGACCACCCTGACCAACAGACAGCGTGGGAATGAGATCACAGCACGGCCCGCGAATTTGGACAGTAAGAGGCAATAGTCTTCCCTTTAAGACAAGGCAGTACATTATCAACTAGCTCATTGTGACCCAGTAGTACAGTATAATTTTACCTACAAAATTCATGTTTTTCTTCTATTCCTCATGGAATGTCATAGTGCTACTGTATCAATATACTTCTTATATGTGCAATTTAGATACTTGTCTAATCGAGTTTAAATTCTATTCAACGTTAATTATTTGGTCACTAGAAAGACTCATTAGACACCCTGAGCGGTTCATACACTGATTGAATTCCTTAATCGATTTAGCTAACATGAAAGTGCATGGACCTCATTCTGTTTAATTACTCAGACTACGTCAGTTGGCCTGACGGGGATTACAGTAACTATATTTTTGCTGTTGTCATCACCGCTTACACGCATTCAGAGCCTTTTGGTGCCGAATTGGGTTCAGTGGGCGGCTCCTCACATCACAGGCCCAGTACTCGGTTTGTTCAGGTTCCACTTAACTTCGTCCCTCGCATCCCTGTCTCTCAACAGCGCTCTCAGTGCACCAGCTGGCGGCACAGGGGGATCTCACACAGGTGGCAGGACACCTGAGCAAAGGTCAGCCCTATAGCGCTCCGTCTGACGGCCGCTAGTGTCACTGCGATGATCGGGCCGGGCGGCACTGAGCTCTGAACGACCGAGAGCGGCGGATTCCATGCAGCCAGGGGGCACCGCGAATGCAGTTCAGCGCTCTTAACAAAACTTTGTTTAAATCCCGTCATCTGTTTTGTCACTCCATAACAAAATTTATGGTGCTTTGGCTATTCTTGAAACATTTTTTAATAGCATTCATAACAGTATTTACAGTTTGCATTTTTTTATAAAAAAATATTTAAAATATGAATATAGTAGCAGCATTCTTATTCATTAGTAGTTATATCACATTTTTTTAACCTTTTTCAGCATCAGAAAAAATGATGCACGTGTGAATAATTCATACCCCTTGGGTACAGGCTGAATCTTATGTGTGTGCCTGTATTCATTTTTCACTTATGGTTTTCGCACTTTTTTTTGCCTTTGTGATGTTGAATCCTGCCTGTAGCCTTGTAACGTATCATATGACATTTTCCTTCCAAGTCCTTACAGCCGTTTGACTGCTACAGCGTCGCATTCCCTCATATATCCGAGCAACGCTGCATGCAGTACAGTTAAGGACAGCGCTTGTGTGTTTAATGCTCCGCTGCTGACACATACAGTAAACAAGCACGCTGCAGTAAAGCATTTTTTTGGGGGGGGGGGGGAGCACGAAGCTATAAGCTGGGCAACAAAATGAAAGTGAGCCAATGGGAAGCTGCTGCTCAAGCTACCTGCCAATGAATTTTGGATCGTCAAACACAAAAATGTGTGACTGCTCTGATTGGATGGCTAGGGATGGCAGGTGATCGGTCATGTTGAATTTGATGCTCACAGACAGCTCCCTGGTGAACAGCCCGGATGAGCGGGGCTTCACGCCACTCATGTGGGCCGCAGCATTTGGCGAGATCGCCGTGGTGGAGTTTCTTCTGGAGAAGGTAAGTCCTCATCCTGCACTGTGCCCAGTATCACCAGTTCACATGAACCAGGTTAAGATCCTGCCCTGGCCGTGTCTGTGTGATGTTTCTGTGTTTTTCTGGCTTTCCTTTGGAAACTCCAGGTTTCCCCCTACAGTCCGAAGATCTATGCACGTGCTAGTTGGGAATTCCTACTTCCTGCATGCAAAGTCAGAATTAGGAGTGCATCATATGCAAGTGCTTTGCTGTTAGAAAAATTGGCAGATGCTAATTTTTTTCGAATCTGTTTCCTGGCAAAACCCTATTTTGATTGAAGGCATGTGCCACACAGGGGAATGAAACACGAATGTGAAGCTGAATTTTGCACCGCGTCAGCAGTCCGTTTGCTACAGACACGACGATAAATAGCATCGTTCTATGTCAAACAAAGTGTACACAGATTACAGATGTACACAAGCAACAACTAACAATGTTATATTGCAAAACATAAACAATGAGGTACCATCCACAACTGAAAGTGTCCTCTTCTCCGTCATCTTGAAATGTCCCAACTAAAGAACCTGGGTACCAAAGTTATTTTGTTAGTTGAGGAGACATTCAAGTGCAACTTCCAAGTCGGCAGCTCATATTTACTGTAATTCTTTTAGCATGGGAAGGCTGCAATATTTATGACATGGCACCTCTACATCGTCCATAGTGTGCGAGTCTGTGCCCTGTGATAGATTAGTATCTAGGATGTTCCGTGATAGTACCATATGCTGCCTGGGATAGACTCCAGGCCCACCAAGACTGTACTGGATACGCAGAAGGAAGTTGGATAGATCCCAAAATTGTGCTTTCCCTCTGACAAACATGGTGACCTGTGAAGTGTGTGGTCTTTTTCACCAGGGAGCTGATCCTCAAGCACTTGCGTGGGAGCGGGAGAGCGCCCTGTCTCTGGCCAGTTCCGGAGGCTATGCGGACATCGTAGACCTCCTGCTGAAACACGGGGTCGACATCAACACTTATGATTGGGTAGGTCTGTCCATTCTGGGTACAATAATAATATTAATAAAATAAAGAATGTGATTTGTCAGCAGTTCCCGCTTTAGAAATTGCAGTGTTTTGTGCTGTCCTTATATGGTCATATGCCACAAAAATGGCAGCAAACTCTATTGCGGTAACAGATGTGTACCTCCACCATACATTGCAGAATGGCGGCACTCCCCTCCTCTATGCAGTACGGGGGAACCACGTGAAGTGTGTGAGCACCCTCCTTGGTGAGTGGCTCCGTCTTCCTTCGCCGTCTCCTCATGGTCTAGCCCTGCTTGGTGGCCCTCGGTGACACCCCCTGACAGAGCATGTGATGTGGTCTCCCCCCAGCTGGCGGTGCCGACCTGACTGTCGAGGCGGATTCAGGATACAGCCCCATGGACCTTGCCGTCGCCCTCGGCCACAAAAAGGGTACGTAAAAGAGCCGGCCTTTCTTCACTTCGAAGTGCTTTAACGACCAGGCCCTTAAGCGGATTGGTCGATAAGCAAGGAGCCGCCCCCTTACTGATATTTCAAGGTCACTGTACTGGTAGTGGTTTCTGTCAATCATCTCTAGATATTGCTTTCATGCCACCTTCGCACCATCTGTAGCATTTTTATATTTAAATGGTAGTGTACTGTATAATGTAATAAAGTGTACTCTCCTCGCCGTTTTCTCCGTATGTGACAGGTGAAAATCTGTACTAAACCAAACACAGAAAAGACTCAGGAGATCCGTTATCCAGCATGGCAAAGTTAGAACAAGTCGGTCGATAGGTGTTGACGTTAATCATCGACGGAACTGCAAATGAATGATACGCCAACATATATAGGCCGTGTCGTGAACTGGCATCGGTGCAATCCAATGAATTAGTGTTAGCATCTTTTAGCACATTACTGAACTGAAACAGCGCATAGAAAATGTCACTTGTACATATTAACCAAGATACAAAATGAATATTACAAAAAACTTACAGCCGTTGCAATCGAAGACAGAAAAAAGTACAAGGCAGGAAACCCCTGACCTTGTGCATGTCTGTGCTCTGCGAGATACTGGAGGCTCCCTTTCCAATACAAAGCATAGGCATCAGACTAAAGGCACCGTATCGAAATGAAAGTCGATCGCCAGCTCCAGTGTAAACCGATATGGCCTATCGAAATAATGGAGTTACTGCAAAAAATATACCTTTCTACAATGCCACAAATTCAAACGGCTGTTTTAAGTATCTTGTGCAGATGCTGTCTGTACAGTAATAATACAAATGAGGGCATTCTCAGCATGTATGATGGGTATAAACAGTCGCTGCTTTGCGGTTACAGTCCAAAGGGTGATCGAGGATCACATCCTGGCATTGCTGAAGCAGAAAGCGTGACAACAGGAAGCTGCTTCGTCAAGGGCGAGGAAACGAGCCGGAAGAGGGGGGTCTGCGAGGCGCTTGGCCACCGCCATCCAACACGGAGGCAGTCTGCTGGCAGACTGCGGGGATTCTGTAAACAGGAGTTGTAGTCCATCAGTCCTCAGTAATCATGCATAGACACGTCTGGCCGGTCGAATGCCAACACATATTACTGATTTTATCTTGCCATTAAAGTGTCAGCTCAATACATTATGAACCATTGTGTTTGAATTTAGAGATCGGTGGTCATCGTCGACACATCACAGCACACGGTGCACAACAACGAAATGTGTCCCTTGCCTTTAACCCATATGTGACATAGCAGGGGCAGCCAATTCAGCGCCAGGGGTGCAGCGCTTGGGGGCGCTACCTTGCTCAGGGTACCTCAGAGTGCCTTGCTGGTTGGGGATTCAAACTTTTTCAGTTACAAGTGAGCTTCCCTACTCATTAAGCCACCACTGCCCAATTGTATTCTGGTAAATCGGGTCTATTCTTGTAAATAACCAACATTCATAATTACAAAAAAGAATATTAAATACCTCATTTTGGCTTATTTCAGGTTGTTTTTTTAATCACATACAAAAGTCAAACATCCAAAAGACCAAATAAGCATACAAAGGAACTAAGGCACATACTGAGGCGTGTAATTTGATGTTCTATATGAGTGAAGCATGTTCTCTAGCCAGTCAATTCTCAAAACTTCTCTTTCAGAAAAAGCATGCAGCCAATCTTGCATCCGGTTACTTTTATACCAGCAGTCTTCATCTCCTGCTCCTGTGTTCCAGGGCAAACAGGCCCTGTGCCCTTCGCTCTATTCTGATCTCACGGAAACGGTTATCAGGTCCGTTCTCCCAGCACATCCAAGGAGTAAACAATTATTCTTCCAAAAAAGTCTGTACTGTTCTCAAACACTATTTTTAATCTCTGCACTGAGGGGGTTTCTCCAATGGGAAAGCTGTGGGTGTGCAGTCAAGGGTAAAAAAAAAAACATAGTAAAGTATGACTTAAGGAGTAGTAGTAGTTTGTGAATCGAGCATGTTAAATGACTATTTCCAGGGCCTGCTCATACTTCCTGTGGTGAAGTAGAGGCAGAGAGGACACTGTGGGTAAAATGCCCATAGTTATTACAAAAAGGTTCTGGTTTAGCCTGTAACTGTGGCCTGGGTTTCCAATTCCCGGTATGAATTTAGTTCATTGCAACCATAACAGAAGAATTTTTTAATATATTCAAATGTGGAGAAGCCATCCATCCATCCATCCATCCTCTCACCGCTTATCCTATTCAGGGTCGGGGGGAGGTACAAGCACAAGGCTGGGATAAACCCAGGACGGTGTGCCAACGCATCACGGAGTGCACACACATACTCTATTCACTCACACATGCACACTTACAGGTAATTTGGCAACTTCAATTAATCTCAGCATGCTTTTGAACTGTGGGGAGAACCCCCCCCCCCCACACACACACGGAGAACATGCAAACTCCACACATAGGCCCATGGTAGAGAAATGAACCCTTGTCATGGAGGTGCTAAGCACTTTGCCAAAACACACTGCTTTTTGTAGAGAAGCCATGCTTGCAAAATAGAATTTATATTCTGAAAACCCAAATGCACATCTCATAATGACTATGTGGTAGGTGATAATATGGCAGGTACACATCTACTAGAACGTTCAAAGGATATCTGGACACTGTTGTTGTCCTCAGGGTAAAAAACCGTAAGGTTTGCAAATGCTTCATCTTTTAGACTACCTGAAACGAGAAGACGAACGTTTATAAAAATGAGCCACGTCACTTTTTGCCACAATATAATGTCAAAATGCAATATATATATTGTGTGATCAGATCAAAGGAATCGGTCAGTTACTTTTAATAATCTTGTTAATCAACGGTATTTACCTTCCAATCGACATGTTTTCCCTGCAAACCCACCCTGAAACTGTATATTCACTGTGGATATTTTGACTGGCTTTGGAAAGTCCAGAAGCACCCACTGAAGGTCGCCCTAAACCAAACCAAACCAAACAGAAGAGCTTCAGTTGCATAAAAGAAAAACAAAGTGCTCCCACTGACTAGCAAAAAACACTTCGTCTTTCAAAATAAACAGCATTTTGATTTGCTTACTGTACTGTACCTGATCAGAATTCCAACACGTCTCTTCATTACAGTCAAACATATAATGCTTTCCAAATTGTTTGACGTCCCTGTTCAGAACTGAACTCACCCTAATAAATACAAAAAACAACGCCGATTACCGTGAGCAAATTCAAAGCACTGTTTGGAGTAGGCAAGCAGTATCCAGTATACCTGTCTTGAAGCATGTAGCAACATGAACAAAACGAATGAACGTTGTATGAAAACGTGTCTTTAACTTAATTTAACTTTCAACTGAAGTCCCGCTTTCCTACCTGGTTAACGTCTCTTTGCAAATCAATGAGGTTGCCATCTTCGTGTTTCTAAGGCCACGTTGCCGTATTCAGAAACACATCCTTTTTACGACAGAGCTAGCATGGCACGGTCTGCGCTCAACTACCTCGAAAAACAGTCAACAGTAGGGGAGAGCAGACTTGAAGAAATATTTTAAAATAATTTCTATTTAACACCTGAGCAGATTTATTTATCTTTAATAAGGTCAGTTATTATTGTTATCTCACATGATTGACGAAACTATAAAAACAGTTGGCCATGTAATTTTTATTACCCGTAGGTGGCAGTGTAACATTACTTTAAAATCCTTTGACGTTTATATTAAAAATGAAATTCAAAAATTGTGTGCCCTTTTATTTGAAGTTAACCATCAAGCCACACTTTCTTCAAATTACATGGATCTATTCAACGTTAACGAATGCTAAAATAAAATAGTGCAACGCTTCTTGGGTGACAATTAGTCTGAATAAGTGCTGACTGGTGGTAAGTGGTAAGTTTTTATCTAATTGCTTTGCTGATTTACGAAGGGAATCCTGTGGCATAAAAGGTATGCAAAAGAGCTGTACCGGAGTGGTGAAATCAT
This sequence comes from Mormyrus hasselquistii, assembly GCA_026779605.1. Taxonomy (NCBI): domain Eukaryota; kingdom Metazoa; phylum Chordata; class Actinopteri; order Osteoglossiformes; family Mormyridae; genus Mormyrus; species Mormyrus hasselquistii. The sequence goes on from JAODKE010000135.1 coordinate 112,953, forward strand.
TGAAATACCAAACTACCACACAGACAGCCTCATTAGCATCTGTAATTAAACAATGGAGTTACGTTTTTTCCTGGATTAATTAATTCGAGGTACATTGACCCTTAAATCCTTATTCATCTCAATCCTAAACACTGTCCATTTAATCGATATCAATTCCTGTAATGTGTGTGGTAAAGGTAATTGGCTTCAGGAATAACAAAGAAGTAATCTGACTTAGAACTGCATCTTTAGGATCAACAGAGGGATGTGGTGTGCGCTCATAAGGAATTCTTGGGTTTTTTTAATGTGTTGTCGCAGCATAATAAATATTTTCTCGTTTTCCAACCCAACAATTTTAGTACGTTTCTTTCATCTATTCTTTTTCCCTGAGACAGTGAATATAACAGTACCTTTTGTGTGATTTATTGTAGCAATCAGTGAAACTCCATAGACCAGGTATGTAAAACAGAGTCTCCAGCGTATCGTCAGCACACGCTGTGTAGAAAGTTTATTTCTTTCTCAAATGAAAGGGAGATACGAAGGAGTCTGGCCATTTTTGCTCGGTGTCTTTATTGATCTGTTTCTTAACTGGCTGTCTTTACATCTCTGGGACATGTGGAGAACAAAGGAGCTTGAAGTTTTGGGGCTGACCTCTGTTTTTGCTTCCCAGGATTTATGAGCAAATGTCATCCACTGTTGGAAGAGGGCTGAGGGGGGAAGTCTTTGTTTTGCGATCGTTTTGGCGCACTGCTGAGAAATGGCAAAGCTCCAACTGAGGTCCGGTCACGGTGTGCGACCTTCTCTAGGTAATCAATAAGCCCGAATTACGAAACCTGATGGAAGTGAGCTCTTGTGAAAATTGCCGACAGAGTCACTGGGTCGGCGGTGTGGCCGAGGGCGGATCCATCAGCTACGTCGCCCTACGTTTCTATAATGTGACAGGCAACAACTGCAGCTTTGTGATTTGGATTGTTTAGGAGGGTGGAGATTAATTGTCCGTCACTGGTGTCCCCCACAAACCCTGGAGATGCGGTGCATTAAGCTGATCTGACAAAAGGGTGAGAAGGAAGGGAGGGGAGCGATAGATTGCGCGAGATTTTCTGCTATTTATTGCCCGTGTGGAGGTAAATAAGCTGTTCCTTGCAGAGCAGTTTGAACTGTGCAAGGTTTACGAGCTAAGGGCAGATTGTGCCGATGAGGCGGGATGAGTTTTGTTCTTGGAAGGCAAGTTAGCAAGATTGGTCTTGCCAAGACCACAAGTCAAAGTCTTTATTTGTTAATGCTTCCTTATGTACAGGACATAGAGGATTGAAATTGCGTTTCTCTCGCACCCAAATGTGACAACTGTGATCTTTGCATTTTTGGTATGGAAAACAACCTGGATCTGCTGTTTCCCCGTCTAAATGACAAGCAAACTCACCGAATGTGCTCAACACTTCCTTACAGCTTAGACAGAAGGTTTGTCTTTGTGACCAGAATGTTTTTCGGTCTTCTAAACACTGTCGGCCAGGAACAATAGGTAATTACAGACCCATTACCCTCAAATCCCCTAATTGAGTTTGAGGTTTTAAATTCTCTCAACCACTTTGATGGGAAATCACTTCATGTACAACATTTTTAAGATCCTTAAAAACCCCGCTGTATTCATGGAGGTGTTTTTGTAGATGGTCAAGCGATCCACAGATAGCGGTAACCTTGGTAAACTGATTGCTTTCAGCAGCATTTGGTGCGCCTCTCATCGCCTCCAATTTAAACAAATGCAGAGACTCTGACAAAAATGGGCACAAAAAAGACACATCTGTTTGCCCAGGACCAATTAGCTTAGTGCCTGAGCAGTCGCCGTGCCACTCGTTTATGTCAGAACCGGAATCTCCTCCACTGGTTCTACTGAACTTCTTAATTAAATCATTAAGGAGCAGAGCATTTGCACAATATGCCCGGCCGCCTTCATTACGAAGGGCAATCATTTGTAATTTGTTCACTTACATCTGCAAACACTGGATCTCACTCATTGTCTGTGTGTGTATGTGTGATTGTGTGTGCGCGCGTGCGCGCGCTTGTAGAGGGTGTGTGGCTGGCCATTATTCTCCTCGGCTCACCATTTAGATGAAAATGCACTTGGATCCTTTGTGAAAGCTGCTGAAGGAGGAAAAAAGATGGAGGACAGAGTAAAAGGCATTTTATTCCATTATAATTATACACCATTGATGCCATTATGATACTTAACATATAAAACGCTCTGGTGTGTTTTGCAGGTTATAAGGAGATTTGTGGAGCTTGTAAGTGCACTTTAACATGCCGATTTTTATTTAGATTTCATCTAAAAAAAAATAAGTGATTGGAATATAGATGGTCATTTTAGATTATTTAGAAGCATTCAGAAAAACCCATCTGTCTTGCAGACACCTTTCCAGTACAGTCACAGGGGACTGGAGGCAAGGCAGGTCATGCCTGGGGTAGGAATAGGAAAAAATAATCCTTTATTTTTAGAGCTTCCCCTCTTGGACTGGCCAGTTCAGCCATGCTGAGATGTCATGAGCGGCGTTTCTTCAGCATTTGTGCTATTGGTCTTCACGTGTCTTTAGCTGGCCTTCTCATTGGATGCCAGAACACCAGAAAAAAAACTGACAATAGCAATGCAGGCAAATAAAAGAGAAGGCAATAGCAACAAATGTGGCTGTGGATTGTCAACACTGCATCTTTCCTCTTTGTCTGCTGATCTTGGAGAATTCTTCTAAGCCTCTGTCCAATCAAATGCAGCTAGCAAGTCGAGTGAAAGCGTAGGCTGTAATGTCTAATAGGGATACAGTTGATTGCAAAAATGTGGCGAGCGGTAAGCCACTGCATGAATAAATCTCATATTGCCACACTCAGAATTTCCTCACAGGGATATTTACTCTCTATGGCGACTAATTAACGTTGTTCTTGGCGTGACCCTGACCGCTACACATTTGCGGCGTGCTGATCGAGCACCAGCGGTCAGATGGGCTTGATGTTGCCATGGCAGCAGTGCCTCCTGCAGCCATCTTCCATCTTCTGACCTGTTTGCTGAGCCCGTCGGACATGAGACACGTGGCCCGGCCGCGGGACCACGGCATGACAACAGCATTGTGTGTCACTGTCTAATTCCATTCCCTCAGTGGCACCCGTGACATTAATTCACTTCCCTTAGATCCCCAGCAGTCTATAGAGTGCCCTCTGCAGTACGGGGGGGGGGGATGCTGGGGAGCGTCTCAGACGGAATGTACCGCTGTGTTTGATCTCTCACCAGCTGTTTCCCTAAAACTGAGACAATTAAATCATCTTAAACCCAATAACACGGTAACGCATAAACACGCAGATGTTGACCATGGCTGTTCACAGTTTGTATTTTATTTACTTGTATTTCCCACATGTCTGGATGGTGTGCAGGGTGGGTACCATCTCAGCTGCAGTTCTGCTTCAGTCATGTGGAAGTGTGACATCATAGATGTCGCTTACAAACGATGATGTCATGAGTGCAGCTTTCAATCTGCCACCCAACACAGGCTGCATGGAGAACTGAATCGTTGATGGACTTTCACTTTGATCTTGTTTTAGCAAGAAGGTCCATTCTCTCTTTCCTGTAATGTTAGCATGCCCGGAGGGGGGGGGACTGGGCAGCCAGTTGACCTTGGACCCCCCCCAGAGGGTTTTTTCCTCCCCACTTTGAGTTTTTGGTTCCTCTCCTCTGTTGTCATCTGCCTGTCTTTCTTTCTTTCATTTCTTTGTCTTCCCTTTTCCCCATTTTAGAATTATTGTCTAAAATTATGTAGGAATGTATTACATCCATGTAAACTGCCTTGGGGTGACTCTGTTGTGAAATAAAATGAATTGAAAACCCCCCTCAGGTCCAGAATCTGACTTACTCATCACTAAGAAGAATCTAGGTTCTGCTCCTATCTGTCAAACTTGTGGTTATTTCATTTTCAGCATGATATAACTCAGTCATAACTGGTCATCAGCAGAGGTCAAATCGCATGGAGATGATTGGTTTCCATAGTGCCTGAGCTTTGCCTATAGGCTATGGACAGGGCACTGAAACGATCCAGCGTGTTTGCATGTATGTGTTTTGTATGTTGTGCCTTTTTATGGATCATCAAAGAGTGTTTGGCAGGGCTCTTGATTTGAGTATATCGGAGTATATATTTCGGAGTATAGCTGTATTTCACAGTATTCTGTTTAACAAACTGATGCACTTTATGGAGTGACCTAAATCAAAATAATAAAAAAACAGCCAACAATATTATCAGTTGGTGATGTGATAAAATTAACAGTATTGTAATTAAGTACTTTATACAACCAATTATAAAAAGCCATGTTGCATGAAAACAGCTCTTGCTCTATTATATATAATTATTTAAGCTAGAAGATAGTTAAATATGTAAACAGAGCTTTGTGATGGTGGTTTTTAGTTTCTGCAGGTTGTGTGATGGGTTTGTTTCTTACCGAGGTGCCTCCCCAGTGACTCTGTCGCTCTCAGGGGTCACAAAGACGCAGTGGAAAAGGTGAGGCCCATTGGCTATGCGATTGTAGTTGTCTAGACGCCCCAACCGGGGCATTTAGGTTAGCCCCGCTCACTGTGTATAGGGCAATTATCACAAAATGGCAGCTCTAATTACAGCGAATTCATTCTCATTAGCTGTGACTAATGCAGAATGTGACAGCGCTCCGCACCTGAGCCTCTCACGCTCTGTGGGGGGGGGGGGTTGATACAGGCAGTGACAAGGTCAGCCATCTTGATATGGGGGCCAGTTCCACTGGGGGGGCATGTAAAAGTGGCCACGGCCTGCCTCTGGCCAGCTCTTTAATCAGCGGGGATGGCCCTGTAATAGGGGCTCCGCGCGGATGGATCCGGAAAGGCTCACGGCTCTTTCACCACCAGTGACAGTTCCCGGCTTCTGCCAGGTTACTCCTGTTATCTGTTTGCTTTAGTGGATATCACACCTGTTTCAAAAAGCCCCCCTATTTTTTACGGAGCCATTCGGTCGCGTACGAGAGCGGTTTTCCCCCAAGTCGCTCTCGGATCGCCGCTCCGGGTTTTTCGACATCGTCCGACTGCACCCTTCCTTCCAATTAAGAGGCTTTTCATTTTCAGTCAGCCTCCAGCCCCTCGTGCTGCATCACGCAGTCCGGCGTAATTCAAACGCCGTCCGCCGTCACTCTAATCCCACTTTAAAGTGCTCTGCTCGCCTTCATGCTTTGCAAATCGCTTTTATTTTTCTAAGATCCTCCGGTAAGGATGTCGCCCTCCAGATGGGCAGCATTGCCATGAATATAAAGAGACCCCTTGAATTTTGGCACCAGGTTCTTATATTCATGGTTAATTTTCTCCCCTCTGGCAGATGATAATATCTTCTTGAAGCCACAGGGATTCCCGTCACTCCTACTTTTCTTTAGTAATTAGTCACAAAATGAGAACTCAGACCTGGAAGAAGCGGGTCTAAAGAGCCTAGATTCATGTAGCGCCCTGCGCTCGTCAGTACTCTGTTTACTCTGTCGAGGTCGTGTGCTGTCCTGAGAGGGCGCCCAGTCGGGTCTTCATTACAGGAGAGATGCTTTCATATGGCTTGACTCGTGCCACTCTGCCAGGCCCCTGCCGCTCGTGATGCACTCAGGAAGGCTGCCCACGGCCGCCTGACGGGGCGTTTCCTGCAGGCCCGGTCTGCTCTGTTCCATTTCCAGCACTGCGTGTTCATTACAGCCGGTGATTTATTGTTCTTCGGCGCGTGGCACACGCAGGCGGGATGGCGGACAGCCCCGGACCGAGGACTCATCTCACGCCTGAGTCTCAGGTCGTCAGATTGCCTTATTTATGGCTTCCACTGCGGCTCGTCGCTCCGCTTTCAGACATCAGATGGTCGAGGTTGCCTCCAGTTTCTCAAATGAGGTGCATCATTTGAGAGACAACATTTGTCTTGTACTATAGCATAGTATAATTCACAATACATCCATCCATCTTCCGTGACCGCTTCTCTAATGCAGGGTTGCGTCGAGCCTCTTGCAGGAAGCACGGGGCATGAGGTGGGGGAGACTGTCGACAAGATGCCAGTCCATCATTGAGAACACAATGAGCCATTTAGAGACGCCCTTCCCTGCAACGTTCTTGGATGGTAGGGTCAAGCTTCAGGATGTAAAATTCGAACCCTTAAGGTATGAGGTTGCAAAGTTGCCCATCCAGTTAATGATGTCAAAGGAATAATTTGCTTCAGTTTAACCATTTCCGAACAATCTACAAGCATGAATTTAGAGTTACAGTCTAGAGAATTGTTTTAGTTCGCTAATCAACTGATATTAACAGATGAAAAATAGTTTAAGGAGAAAGAACAGAATGACTGAGAACTGTGTATTTGACAGCAGATTAAAAATACGTAACAAATAGAATGATTATGAGCTGTATACATCCCAAGAGAGAGGCTGATCTTAAAAGGAGCAAGCGCTGTTTAAGTCTTCACTTCCCAGCGCACGCACGCAACAGAAGCATCAGTTTTCAGCTTCAGCTCTGGTGGCTGAAGCTCATATCCAGCAACCGAACCCCAGTGGTTCTGTATCTTAACGACGTGTTCTCGCTCCTTGGGCTCATGGGGGGGGGGGGAGGGGTGGGATACGGCCACCCATTGGCTGGATTTACATGCTGCAAAGTGATAGGATTCCCCCATAGTCACGCAGCATTCTGTGGAATCGCTGCTGAAATGTCAGGCAGTTGACAAATGGGGTTGTTATCTCTGTGTATATATATGATGCCAGGGGTTACTGGGTGTCTGCAGTTCTTCTCTTCTCACACTAAATTTGAGGTTGATAGACTGTATTTGACATAAAATAAAGCTTTTTGTCTATCCCCGATTCTGTCTATGGGGACCTCAACTGCCAAAGATCCCTTGATAGGCGTTCAATGTCAGGTGCACAACACCTCATCGCTGAGCAATTAGGAGGAAAAAAATAGGGGTATAAAATGTCTGTGTCAGAGGAATGTGTAATTTTACACCAGAATGTAGCATCTGGGCATGACTGTTTGATGGTGATAGGCTGAAATATGGATCCTCCTGTGCGGTACACGTTTATAGTCACCTAGGGTCCGTCTTGTTGCTCAGATTTACTGATTTGATGCCATGAATGGCGTCTGGTTGTTCATGTGCCAGGCAGTCCTTAATAGGAGGGCTGCGGTGAAATAGCATTGAAGCTCAAGCCTTTGACACACATCATTCCACCAACCATAGAATCAAAGCCGTCGGCCCATCGTTCACGCAGAAACCCCATAGAAAACATTAGTTTTCACAGTTCACTGCCTTCGCAGAACACCGAAGATGCTGTCTGCTTTTTCCGTTTCGAATCCAATTACCAATTATCCTTAATTCATGTTTGCTTTTAGCGTCTTGCTGTGAATGCTAGACTTCTCTGGTTTAGCTGTCAAGTAGGATCACGCAGAGCAAATTGAACAATGCCTTTCATTAGGTTTCATCTACATGCATACATTCTCCCACTGACTCGCAGTCTGAGAATGAATGTTACTGTAGCTGAAAAAAATGCTTCATAAATATCAAATATTTATTTGGCTAAACCATAAGCAGGTTAGGGCATATGTTATAGTTGCATTATTTACAGGCATTCCTTTAATGTTACAGCAATATTCCTCAGTATTCATTAATCCATTTTCTATCTGCTTATCTGGGTGTGAGACTCTTCAAAACTGAATATAAAGATTGTGCATAATGACTTGAATGGTACCTTAACCTTGTGCCCTTTGCTGCCTGGAACATGCTCCAGGCCCCCTACAACCTTGGATGGATGGATGGATGGATGAATGGATGAATGGAGAATCTTCTTGTAATTTGTCCTACATGCTCAGGCAGAGTGCTAGTTGTGTTCTGTACTGTTTGTTTCCCTTGTGTTTGACTAGAGGGGGAGTTAGGGAATTTATCTGTGAATTTATTTGTTTTATATAGGTTAGTGACTTCACTTCTCTTAGTCACCAGTGTTTTGTTTGTTGTTTTAGCACTAACTCACCCTGAAGTGGCTGTGGTGCTTAATGACTAAAGATGCTGCTTCTGTTTCCAGTCTTTCGTCTGTTTTTATGTATGCTTGCAGGAGGATCACGGATTATCATGAAAGATTTTTTTTTACCATATTCCCGCCCTCCCCCGTTCTTTGCTTTGTGTCTGTATGTCTGCCTATATTCAGTCTTTGGAGAAAATTCCAGTGCAAGCTCCAAGAAATTAGTGATGGCGTGAGTGATGGTGTTTTTGTCTGAGAAACAGAGACGGGGAGATTTGAGAGATCACTAGCAGAACTATTTTTACACGAGTCAGGGGAGAGTTAAACTACAAAGCTTCAGTGAGAACGTGAGATCTATAGTGGGCTCAGAGTTGCATTTCATTAGCATAGCGAGGACCCTTGTTTATTACACAGTAAGCTGTTATTACAAATGTATTGTGCAGCGTCTTGCCGGATTTCGGATTGCGGCATTTGCTGATATTCAATGTGTGTTTTTCACACTACGGGGACGTGATAAATCCCCCGTCGGACTGTGTTTTGCTGGCTGAATCTTTTGATTAGTGAAAAAAAAACTGGGTGAAAAGCAAACCTTAATCATGTCTTCTAAATGCCTCTCCACGCGGTGCGTGCGGCCTCTTGAAAGGGAATTCATCCATAAAGTTAAAATCTTTCAACAGTAACTCATATACTAATAATGAATAAATTAGGGAGGCGATCCTGTAACAAAAAAAGAAAGAAAAAAGAAACCCCAATATGCTGGTTTGTAGGATCTTCAGTTCTGTTTACAATTAGGGCAGTGAAGCACGTCTGTGCTAATACAATTACAAGCACTGGATAAAAACAATCAGTTTTGCTCTTGGTTATTTTTCTTAAATGCAAAGTGTCTTAAAATGACTGGATGCTATCATTTACAAAACAGAAACTGCTGTACGCATTTCTTATGACTATGTAATAAATACATTAGTTAAGTTACGAGGCCTTTAGCTTTTAAATGTCCATTAAATCATTTTTTAGTCGTTCAAGAAAGGTTTTCCTAATAGTGTAGAGTGGAAGACCTCAAAATTTCCAAGCAAAATCTTTAAAATCACGTCAAGAATTTAATTACTCACAGAGGTTACGATGCGCTGTTCCCATTACACAAACAGATGTAGTTTTCACAGCAAAGTGTTTGTTTTTCCAAATTGAGATCATGAAAGAAAAATTTAACTTGTTCAGTATATTTTGTTAAAAAATAAGCTAGAACATAATTTGAAGTTAAAGGGACTAATCCAGGCACCCGAGGTAATCTTCGTACGTTTATTAATAATGCACAAGTGGAATGTATTTAATAAAAGCAGCAGTGAGAAGCAGCCCCCGACAGCAGCAGCATGTCTTTGTGCAGTGTTATATAATCGCATTCCATATTGTGTGTGTGTGTGTGTATATATATATATAGAATAGTGTAATGTACCGAAAACGAGAAAGAGGTTTGGATCTAACTTCCTGCTTGTGATCCCCCCATGGAAAGTAGTTCCGGCAGGAGGGTTCTTGATATCGAGCGACACTGGGGCTGGAGCAGTGGCAGCACATTGTATTTGGAAACACGTTCTGCGAGATGCTGCTCACCGTGTTAAAAATCCATCCGGCAGCCACCGATTTTCTTCATTATTGATGTAATGGGAGCCAAGACTATTCCCCTTGGAAATGGGCTACCATATTCTGAGAGGCTCTGTCTACACTAAAACCTTATGATAGTGTCCTGGAAAGTTGGAAAATGGGCAAACCCTCAGCCATTTACAGTTGCTGTCTCTCAATGTGTATATATAGAGAATATATTGTCTATTCTGAGATGTGGCTGTTTTGCTGCATATCTTCAGCAGTTGCTACCCCAGACTGGATAAATAACCCGGATGTCCTGGCTGAATTCAGATTGAGACTCTGAACCATACAGTAAAATTTTTAAGACAAATTATACTGAATGCGTTCTGAAACAATGGCTCAGGGTCACGTGGTCGGTACTCAGTTTGGATTTCGCTGTCTTCACCATATGGCTTCCTTCTAGGACGTTCTGGGACATGAGCGTATCGAGGGTGACAGTGCGAAGACTGTGCAGCTCACAGGCAGACTCTGAAGCAGGAAGTAGAGCTTCTGGATAAAGGCCAGGCAGCCGCTGGAATCCTTATTTGGGTGGGGAGGGTCCTTTACAGGGGAGATGAGGCCGGGCGAGATACCAGTGGGATGTATTTTAAAAGAACTCTGTTGTTTCAGCTGGGGACTGAACAAAAATTAGCAGACAGAGTGTGGACTGGGGCATCTTCTCTGTTCTGGACAGACCAGTTTATAAACCTCTCTGGGAATGATGGACAGGTGGAGGTAATCGACACGCCGGCCTCGGTGATCCGACTCTCGCTCCCCGGACTCTCACACCCCCTCACCTGTCATGCAGTGTTTCCGGAATGTTCTGCTCAAATCTCGAGCCTTTGCTCTCTATACCACCCGGAGGGCGGAGGCCGGCAGCCCCGGGTGGATGAAGAGGAAGAGGGAGAAGACAGCTTGGGTAGTGCTCTGAGACTCCATGCGGCATTCGCAGGGGTTGGGGGGGGGGGGTCATTATCGAGTGGGAATGAAGATGAGAGAGCTGAAGCCAAGCGGCCGCCAGCCGCACTGGCGGAGTTACTCATGAGCAGAATTTTAAACGCTGGGGGAGGGGATGGCGGCGTGTACAATGGAGAGAGCTACCCTTTGTGGTCCGTGCTGTGCAGGGCCTCATCTGTTTTAGACTGGAGGTTGGTAGAAGATTCGCTTCAAACCCGTTAACTAATTCCGCCGCACATCCCCTGGAAAATGCCGTAGGAAACAGAAAAAAAAAAAAAATCAAAGGACACAGTTAACCGTTTAGCACGTTGGAGGTGGTGTCTAAACTTTAAACGTGACACTGTGTTCTCTTTCTTAGACCCTCTGATCTTTTTATGCTTTGAATTTTCCAATTTACATGTTTTTTTTGTTTTTTTTTTACTGGACTGAAAAATTATTTAAAAATCATGTACACGCATTTGTATGTATGTTTATAAGTGTGTGCCGTACTCAATGTTCAGATTATTAATTCATGTGTACACTCTACTGAAATATTGACTATTCATTTTTTATGTTTACTGCAAAGATCATATTTGTGAAATACCCAAGTGATTCTGTTGCACACTTGTTGGCCATTTTTATTGCTAGAAGTGACACTTTAACTCTAGTGTAACTTCCTGTGTTCGACCAGGTGTCATTTTTAGGCTTGTATGAGCCGATCCGCCTCTGATTGATGACAGAAGGACAGGCTCCACGTACAGGATTCCTTAATCTTCATCCTGTCATCACTATCTGCTTCAGGCGGTGACAACATGAACACCCGAGTTTCCAGGCATGAGTCACACAGATCGACTTTCCCCACTTGCGTATTGCTCACATGCGGGTAATCAAGCACAGAACACCAAGCTGAACTGTAATGGATCCTCTGAGGAGGCATCACAGACACCCTGGACTTCACCTCTTGCTCAATGCCATGACAACCAGCTTCTCCTCTTTCCATGAAAGAGAAAAGTGCAAAAAACTGCATGAGCTGGTGCTGCCGTCTGAATCGCCATTGGTGATCCCTACAATAGTTTGGATTGGTGTCATTGATACCTGCAGTAGATTGGATCAGCACCGGTGACCTCTAATGTCGTTTGGATCAGCATTGGTACTCTGGAATGTATTTTGGATCAATGTTGTAGTCTTGTCATTTGAATTAACATTGTGATCTTTATTGTCATTTGGGTCAGCGTGATGATCTCTAATATAGTTTGGATCAGCGTGATGATCTCTAATGTCATTTGGATCAGTGTCATGATCTCTAATGTCGTTTGGATCAGCGTCATGATCTCTAATGTCATTTGGATCAGCGTCATGATCTCTAATGTCGTTTGGATCAGCGTCATGATCTCTAATGTCGTTTGGATCAGCATCATGATCTCTGATGTAGTTTGGATCAGCGTCATGATCTCTGATGTAGTTTGGATCAGTGTCATGATCTCTAATGTAGTTTGGATCAGCGTCGGTGAAGTACAGTAGTAATGTGACTCCTGCAGTAATTCTGAGCAATGTCACTGGCCCTTGGAACAGAAGTATATTACGGGCATGTGATCTGTCTCTTTCCTAAATGCCAGACATCACTTACTATCTGATTTTTATGCTGTCATGCGAGTCGTTTTTGGCTGATTTGAGCTTCCCTGTGGACTTGGTATCGTACTTGTTAGTTAATGGTCATTTCTGCTTCGTGAACAGATGGTACGAAGCATTAAATTTAAAGAACTGTATCCAGAAGGCTGGGTATTCAAGTCCAGGTAGGAACCAGGCTGTTCTGCCCCAGAGGTACAGAACTGGAATTGCTCCAGTGAAATAGACTCATTCTCATTTATATATTTATTTTGAGTATATTATGAGAAGTTCCAGTATCTTAGGGAAGGCTATAATAGTTGGGGAAAAAGTTATAAGATGAAGAATTACACCTTTTATGTGGTAAGTAGTAGTCAGTGAAAGTGTTGGAGAAGTTCCAAAAGCAAGTTCCAAATGGAGACGATAGGATGCATATGCATTAATGACAAGCTTCTAGGCCATTGGACATAATCACAAAGAGGATTGACTTTCCTTTAAATTATGAAGCTGTTGGTTGCCGCCACCTGGCTGCAAAGGAAGCGGCATTTTGATTGGCCACCCCTGGGGGGCTGGAAGACGCGGCTCGCGTGCAGCGGCCACCTGATCGCCTGGGGTCAGCTTCGCTCGTTGAGTTTGCTATCGTCTCGCTGGTGTCAATGACAGGAGCGCCCCTTATCTGGAGACCTTCCCTGAGGAACGTCGAGGAGCAGGCGGGCTCCAGCGGGGCCCAGGACCCTCCGGGCGGCTTCTTTGCGGCAGATTTCGTGAGCTTCACCAATGTCACGGCCTAGATAAGGTAGCAATGATTACACGATTCGTGTCGTAGCTCAAAAAATCGCGGAGGTGAGTTCTGCAAATCGGCTGGGCTTGCACTGCAAGTGAATGAAGAAACACTTATTTATGATAAACACGTGGCCCACGGCTGATTCCTGGTGCGCAATGGAATTTATAATTCTAATTAAGAAACGCTTCCTTTGAACATGAAATCAGCGACAGTTCCAGGCCCTTTAGGAAAAGATGTATTTTTCATCATGCAATAATGACGGTCACATTTCCAATTGCATTTTTCCACCTCTGTTTTTTTTTTTTTTTTTCTTTGCCTGGGCCAAAGGATTAATAAGATGGGGTGCTTGCTCACTTCGGAGTGACAGACATCATTCTGTCTTGCCTGAGAAGGTGTGGTGATAGAGGGAGGCCTGACATTTGTAAAAGTCACCTTGCCTGAGTGCTGGTGATCGCTGCTGCCACTCATGGTCATGTGGAGGCAGAGGCGGAGCGGTTTGTCCCCAGAGGAATAACATACACCGCCGGGCATTCAATAATTCATCTGTCTGATGCCGCCTTTGTGCATGTATTTAATAACAATTGCAAATGTGATACACACACTTGCTGAGGGCATATGCCACCCAAAGGCAGCAGAGGGCTGGAACGCAAAGGAAATTTTTCTCTTGGTTGTATCTTTTTTGCATTTCTTTAACAGTTTTTTTAAAGTGATAATCGATGCCTTTATCCTCTTTGTGTCCAGTGTAGTCCACTGCTCTGGGGGGTCTCTTCCTGTGTGGTTCACGCCCCGTAAAGGTTAATACGGAAATTGTTGAGAAACCGTGAAAATTGGAGGCAGCTCATGTGAGGATTCAGCAGGAAAAAAAGCTGGAAATGTTACAGCAAGGTGCTGTTGAATAAAACGGGACGCGGAGACTTTTGGGTCAACGATGGAGAGGAAGAGTCAACGTTATGCATGCGAGTGTGTGTTTGTGTGTGAGCGCATGTATTTATTTGTTTACTTTTCACACCTATTCCTGGCCTGCTCTCCCTCTCACCCCCTTCTGGCTCGCTGGAGGGCGCTCCAACAAACTTCGCAAGCTTCAAGGTGCCTTTGTTTGTAGCAGATATCTCGGCCATCTGGGTGGCAACCTGTGCCACTGCACAGTGCTTCCAGTATGATAAGGAGGATCGACAGACCAATGGGATGTGGACGTGGTGTAGAAAAGATATCACAATGTGGGGTGCAGATATAAGGGTATAAAAACTAAGGTTACACAATTCTGGGGATTTTCCCATAAACTTCCCTGCTAATTTCCTTAGAACGTTTCCAACTTGGAATATCCCTAAAATTCCCCAGCTTAACTTCCCATCAAATGGAAAGTTTCTGGAAATTTTCCACCCATTTGCAGCCCTAATAAAGACCAGGCATGTGCCGGGGGTAGGGACAAGTGATGCAGTAGCACCTGTCCTTTCTGCACAAGGGATTGAAAATGCCCTCTTTTGAAAGGGGGGCTCCCCCCCCCCCCTGCAAATTTTGCCGAATGCTGATTTTCATCACCGACGATCACACAAAATTTACCTCCCAGTCCCCTCACGGTCACCCCACTGGTGCAGCAAATTTCACCAACTGCATATTTTCCATCACCAACAATGACATAAATTTTCTGGTTAATCACCATCCCGTCTAAAAGTCTCCGCGCGGCCCTGATGAAGACAATATCTCGGCACTATAAAGCCGAGTTAAAGCAGGAGTGTGTGGAAGAGGCTGCTCTCTCTCTCTATCTGAGTCAGTCCCAGAACCCTGTAAATCTTTGTATGGGTCTGTCTAATTTATAGCGTTGTTTTATGGCATATCCATAGAATTTTGTGGGGCAAGAAGCTGTTTTGTAACAGCTGTCCTCTGAATTTCTAGCTCTCTGCTTTTATTGGAGTCCCATGAGAGAGGGTGTGGGGGGGGGGGGTGTAATCGCCTCCATTAAGAGAGATCAGTTAAGAGAAGAAAAGTGCTTAGAACAAAGACGAACCACAATCATTATGGAGGTACTGACTGCTCGGTGTGGCCAAGCACGTGGTCATATTTCATCTTCCCACACCAATGCCCTGGGCATTCAGCATTAGTACAGGTTGACAGAGGAGTCTAATGTCTGTTTGGCTTATAAGACAGCAAGTGCTCTGTGTCAGTGTTTCCCAGTCCGGTCCCCGGGGACCTGCAGTCGGTCCATGTTTTTGCTCCCACCGACGTCCCCGCCAGGCAGTTCAGATTTCTGCTCTTTCTCAGCTCCATGTGACTCCTCAAAGATGCTTGTCTCCTCACCCTTCCTTCAGTCTCATCCTCTCAGTCCGAATCCCACACTAGATTAGCCCTTCACGGCTCGATTAGGTGCAAGTGATACCTGGACGGTTTCGGGAAGCGTTTCACAGAAGGAGGCTGTTTGCTTTTCTTATACTGTGTCGTATATTTGGATGCTCTTTTTATCCTACGGAACAGTTCAGCGGAATGTCGAAGATGATAGCTGAATATATTTACTGAAGTTATTCTTAGGATGAAGATGAATATCTTTGATCTTTGTTTCCATTTATACAGGTAGGTGATAAAACGATGACCGTTCAAATGGGAAAAGGTGCCAAATATAGCAGGAAAAAAGAAAAACTTTTTTGTTTAGCAGATGCTTTTACTCAAAGTGACATACATGAGACATCGTCCAATATGAGGCGCGACCCCACAACCCTGCGATTAAGGGTTTCATGCTTTTCCAAGGGAGCTAACTGGACAAGTAGTACTACCTTGGTTGGGAATACCTGGGCTTCCCATGTGGCTGGTAAGAATTCCCCTGAACCATCAATGCCTATACAAGTAATGCTAGATACACTCTACATGTGGCTACTAAAGACAGATTTCAGGAATTCTTTCAGATATTGGGCCAGTGTTTTGTGTGAAAAATCCGTCTGTTGAAATGTTCAAGCCTATTTTTTCTGTGAGACGTCTATAAGTAAGAGTCAGAGGCATTTTGATCAAGTGAGAAAACAGCGCAAGCGACAGCATGGGCCCATCAGAGAGGCCCATTTTCAGATGTAATTGTGCGCGAGGAGGAGAATGAGAATTCGTGAAGCTTCCTGACTGCTGAGCAGAGTCATTTATCTAAGTTTACGGCACCCTGTGTTTCTCGAGAAATTAGGCTTTCTGCTGTCCTTGCACGAACACCTGGGTCGTCCAGTGACCTTCTTGAAATGTGAGGGTTGTGGGCACCCGACTCGATGAAATAGCTGATTTCTTGCGACTTGGCAATTATTTTTGCTTTTTTTTTTTAATGAAGTGCTGTAAGTGCCATGCCTGTTTTGATTAAGGGGATATGCTCGGTCTGCAGAAATATGGACGCTGAAATGTACTGAGCTTGTTGGCTGCGTAGGGAGGCGGCTATAGTAAAGCATGAGGGGTAAACAATTACAGTCATATAATGAAACAAGTTGCAATCAAGTATGTTACCTCACAACATGGGACTTAATTTAGCAGTATATTTGCAAAGCAGATGCTTTCTTCTATAAGGATATAATTCAGCAATTACAGGCCTTGCTCAAGTGCCCAGCAGTGAAATCACTCTGCCGACCGTGGGATTTGAACCAACAACAGCACAGTGTAACCTGTAATTATTCAGTTATTATTGTTATGATCTAAGTATTTATCACATGCAGCTTTGCTAAGCTTATTACATACCTAGATAATGTAATGCATATTTCACCTGCAGTTGTTGATAATAAAAACACGCCATATTGCCCCCCCCCACCGTGGTGCAGACCTGCTTAATAGTAATGGTGCACTCCCACCCCAGCGTTGCACCAGATACACGCCACTTCTGCTTGGTCGCACGTGACCTCACGCATTCCCATGCTGCCACTGAATGCCGATCGCCGTGCTTTGGCTTGTTGATCGGCTCACAGAGCCTCACTGACTCATTTCTGGGTCAGTGAGCAACGTGGCTGGCCCCGTGCCAGGCTCCTCCTCTGTGATGACCTATACTACCCCCACGGAGGAAAGTGGCTGTGATGCACAAGCGTCAGGGGCGTTGAGCGGAATCTCGTCCGCTTTCAGGCAAAACTGACGGGGATCTCATGAAATGAGCCGTTAGAGGATTCGAAAGCGGCCGTAAGCACACAAAAACAAGCACATTTCAAGTTGAGTGTGTATCCGTGCTCACACTTTTATATGAACATCTGCGAGTAAATAAAACTTTTAGAATATCCACCTAACAGAGTAACACAAGTGAATATCGGATCCTCCTTGATGATACTGACCTGCTAAATATTGACAGTCTTAAACACATTTCACCTTCTGGTCATTAATGTTGGATGTGTGCATCATTAACATGAAATGTGATATCTTTTTTCCTTTTCCTCTTCTTCTTCGTCTTCTCCCTCTTTCTTACACTTTTAAAGGTATTAGAATGTTGGCAAGATTAGTCAATTTCTGTGTTCCACGGTTCTGCATTTGGACCAAAACACAATTTAATCTGGACCAAATGCGGCACAAGGAATAATAGTTTTCTCCGCAGCCTAATGCAGACCGCCTATATCAGGGTTCCGCAACTGACAAATTATATTGTGACACAACCCCCCCCCCCCCCCCCCAGGCTGCTTAGGTATTTCTGTTGTGGCCCTTGGCTTTGCGTTGCTGATGGAATTTGTCTGTCCAAGAAAAATAATTTGGCAGCCCTTATGTCTGGTGTACACATACTGTACAATGCAGATGCAGTATAGCGTACGTAGTATGTAATGTATAATGAGAATATAGAACATATTCACATGCACATGCAGTGTCTAATGTATGGTATTGTAGAGTGTATAAAATATACTGTATAGTAGTGTATAGTATATACTGCATACTAGTGTTTAGTATATATTATTTAGTAGTGTATAGTATATATTGCATGATGCAAAACATCCTTAACTACCCTTCCAAACCATTAAACAGTAAAAAATTTCCGTGTTCATATTTCCACATTTTCGCTGGACTGAACAGTACTCAGTAGGCAAACCAGACCCCATGTACAACATCTAAAACCCTTACAGCCATCAGATGAAAGCTGACAAACTTTTTACTTGCTAGCTATTTTTAAAATGCTGAGTTCAGTAATTTGGTGAAATACAGCCTTTTTGCCACTGGAACATGTTTTTATTCTGGTTTTGAGATTCATCCATTCATCTCCTTTTTTCTGATGTTCAGATAACAGTGATGTTTAGGGGAGTAAAAATAAAACTGTTTGGTGCCACATAATTAGTACCGCTACTCCTCTTATCACTTTAAGCATTGTCGGTATGATTGTACCTATACTTGTCCATTTCTGATTAATGTTTGCTTCCTCATGGATCCTATTTTTATTCATTTTTATATTTAGAATTAAGCTGAATTTAGGTAGGAACCCTGAACAACAGGGAGCTCCAGCCACGAACTTCCAACCGAAGACAAGATCATCTATCGATCCATTTTCAAATTGCTGTCAGTGTAGGGTCGCAATGAGCTTGAAGTGAATATTCCAGAAAATATGGGATACAATTCAAAGGACACCCTTGACGGGATACCAGTCTATCTCAGGGCACAAGACAGGGGACGCACTGGATGGGATACCAGTCTATCTCAGGGCACAAGGCAGGGGACACACTGGATGGGATGCCAGTCTATCTCAGGGCACAAGACGGGGGACGCACTGGATGGGATACCAGTCTATCACAGGGCACAAAGCGGGGGACGCACTGGATGGGATACCAGTCTATCTCAGGGCACAAGGCAGGGGACACACTGGATGGGATACCAGTCTATCTCAGGGCACAAGGCGGGGGACGCACTGGATGGGATACCAGTCTATCTCAGGGCACAAGGCAGGGGACACACTGGATGGGATACCAGTCTAT
>JAODKE010000135.1:131868-148383 GCA_026779605.1 Mormyrus hasselquistii
CAGGGCACAAGGCAGGGGACACACTGGATGGGATACCAGTCTATCTCAGGGCACAAGGCGGGGGACGCACTGGATGGTATACCAGTCTATTCCAGGACATACTATGAGCAGTTTAGAGTCAGAAAGCCAGCTGCCTGCATGTCTTTGGATGGCAGGATGTGCTCGGAGTACCCAGAGGAAAACACAGGGCCGTACAAACATCACATATAGATCAGCTGAAAGATTTAATTGCTGTCCTGGGAGGCAAGGTCGGATTTATCCATGGGCTAACCTGGGCTGTTGCCCAGGGCCCAGAATTGTAAGGGGCACCAAATTTTTGTCCTGTTTGTTGCAGCAGCATTTCGGGTTATAAGTAGAGCCCTACAATGACTTTGCTCACTATGCCCCGGAGCTCACTAAAAACAGCCCTACTTGGAGGTATGTGGCACAAAAATAAGGTAATATGACTTCATTTTAAAATGGCGATTCTCTTCATATTATGCCACCTGACTGGCAATTCTTAACCAAAATTGTGAGAACAAATTCTTTTCATTCTTTAAACACCATCCATAGACACAGCACTGAAATAAAAGGTATTCTTCTTGAGGACTGATTGTCATTCTTTCAGCATGTGGCACGTGCGATATTAAATCAAAAACTATGATGGCTAAGCAGTGGTCACAGGTTTCCTCTACACGTCCTTGAGATCAATTAAAAATCTTCCTGCTTCTGTACCAGCTAAAGCTGTAATGGGCTGATGATGCATGTGGCTTGTGATTGTAGATTGGTGCGAATTGTTTACCTGGAGATACATCAAGAGGACGTTTGTATTGCCCCCCATTCCATATCAAGCTGGCTTGTCCTTTGAAGCGCTTGGCTGTGAATTGATCTGAGTCCCAGACTGTGGATGCTGATGCGTTTTTGGTTCAGAGCCGCAGATCTTACGAGCTTGTTTATTGGGGCCTCGGGGGTGTGTTAGACGACTGTGGTACGCTGCTGTAAATGATGCGGGTCCCACCTTCATTGAAGTACATGTGAGGTTGTCTGTCTCAGAAACATAGTGAAACTACAATTCAAATGAGTCTACCCAGGTAAAGTACCTTCTCTTGCTTCTTGCATGAATTCCTTGAGAACAAAGGAGCAGGTCTGCTATACTTCCACTCATTGTAATATAATCTCCAAATAGCCACATACTGACTCTCTGCGGTCTTGCAGAGTCAAAAGGAGAGGGAGGGTGATGATATCTTAATCATATCAAATGCAAAAATCTCATGGTTTTAATTTAGTATTACAATTGTTATGTTGTCTGAAATATGTAGAATCATATTAATAACGACCCTTCAGTCTCCAGTGATGGTTTAAGATGACATTCAGCACCACGGAGAGTTCATACGCGACTCCGTCAAATGACAGCTTTATTTCTGGTAGAACTTTGCATCATATATGAGCTATCAGTCACGTTTGCGTATAGTTCGGGGTGAAAATGTATGACTCCGGACTTGTGTGAGCTCATCTTCTGAAATGACGAAAATTAAAGAAAATCTATCAAACCTCGTGTAATACTCAGAGTAAATGGTAATACGGATTGAAATTATATTAAATTATTGAGTCACATTAATGCCCTGCAGCACCGGGATGTAAAATCTCAATGGGGGTAATTATGGTTGGTGTGGGCAGGGATTGTGTGTCAGGAGGGATCCTCTCTATTGACTGTTTTAAACCGCAGCAAGACACATCCGCCTTGGCAGCCGCAATATATTAATCTCTTAGACATAATTAGTCACATCTTTGAGACAATGCCAAGCGCTAACTTATTAAATATACAATAAAATTCCCCAGTCTCAAAAAGATGCAGACAAAGAGAACTGGGAGGTACAAAGGAGTCATGTTTTGATGACCAAGATGCTATAACGCAACCCTAAAAACGCTGGTAAAAGCTTGTTTGCTTTTTCTGTACTTTGGGAGTAACATGATTAATTATGCCTACAGAAACTGTCATGTTACACGGGATTCCTTCGTAAGTTAAAAAGCTGTGATATTTTAGCGGACCGAACAACCTTAACGACTATTGCAATCGTTTTATTATTCAGAATGCTGTCTATTTGTAAGCCTACAATAACATATTGCCTAATTGAGAAAAACCTACAAAAAAATAAACATTTAATTCAGTCGCATCTATCCAGAGTTAAAAACTTTTCATTTTAACAAGTTAGACTAGTTTAATGAAGATAAATTGTACAATATACACGCACGGAAATGCAAGAAGCAAATTATAAATCGTTTTTTCCTCTCATTTTATTTTTCCCCAATATGTCAAAGTTAATGTAGCTTAAGTTTTACAGAAAAACAATTGTCCCCTTACTGATTTCACAATTTGTTACTTCTCGATGCGTTTACGTCATGTAATATTCTCTGTAGGCCTATATCCATAACATCGAAGTTGTTTCAAAATTACTTAAATGCGATGTCCCCCCCCTATTACTTAAATGACGTGCTTGCAATTTTATGATTAATTAATTACACCTGAAGGTCGATTTAAGAAATAGGGCGACTAAGGAGACAATCGGGGCTGCCTTTGCCCTCCCCCGGCTGCACCTACCCTATTTCACAGCTCCTCCGCCGTCTCCCCCCATTAGAATAGAGGGGCTCTGCAGAGAGCAGCCTGCTCGCCAGGTCCCTTTTGTTCAGTAGCGCTTTGCTGCTCGGGACGTGAACATCGCCGCTCTCCTTTCTCTTCTATATATACATATGTATATATATATATGTATATATGTATTGCCCTCTGCATGAGATATAATCTTGTCCCGAGAATCATTTACGCGCCGGAGATTTCGACTTTTGATGAGCTCGCTTTCTAAAAAACGCCCCACTCTCCGCTCCGACGCCGGTTTTCTGAAACCTCTTGGCATGTGAACAAACTCTGGCAATGAAACTCATCGTCTAATGGTTGGCATCGGCAACTGTGCCACACGGACGTTACCGGAGCGGCTGCACTGAACGAGATCAACCTCTCACTAGGACAAGACCGACTACATTCCTGAAGACCCCAAAGGTGAAAGCGATGGCTTGTATATTTAAATATATCACTAGAATATTATGGTCCGTGTTTAACACCTAGCTTTTTATTTATAATTGTCAATTGTACTATGTTTATTAGTAAGTAATGCTCGTCTACCGCACCGAGCGCATCGGATCGGTAAAGAATATATATCGGTAAATGATCGAAAACAAAGGAAGGCTGTCATGCATTTAGAAAACCCTGCATTTACATTGATACTAACGCATGGACAGCGAGTATTTCAGTATCTGAAGTTAGAAATGTATATGATAATTTTTTTGGTTTTGTGATTTTTGAAAGCGCACTGGTTGCATTTATTTCATGTCGGTATTTTAAGCTCTAAAGGAGGACTGTTAAAAAGCCGGATCTGCTATATCTCTTACTGTGGGGTTTTCGGTTACCGTGTGTGAAACTCCAAATTTACAACTTATTGGTAATGCAGGAATGCGTCTTGGTTTGCGGTGGGCAGCAGTGCCAGCCATTTCCTGCAAGGCGGGTGAGCCAGGATGCTGCCGCTTTTGCGCCGCTTTTTAAACATCCGGCTATAGTCCCGAAGTAGCCGACAACACTGCGCGTTTTAATGGTATATTTGCTCGTTACTTGGAAGAGAATGCATGACTGATCTTAATCTCACTTTATGATTTGGCCTGAAATATGTGCCTGAACTGGAAACTCGTTCTCTGCTACTGGAGTGTGGTTTTTAATGGTTTGTGTAAATCTGAGGATATGCCTCTTTACTGCGGGCTGCCCGGTTAATTAGATTAAATGTGACACAGCTCAGGTGAATATGGACGAAAGTCCTATACATTTGAGGCAAAAGGATTAGTACAAGAGAGTGTTTATCTGGCTCCAGCTAAAATTAGCCATACAGACCCGCAGTCCTCAGTCTGTGAGTCTGCCTGAGACTTGCTGACACCAAACATGCCGTGGAGAATGACAGCCAGTTTCTCCTCTGAGAAATCACACTGTCACACATGCCTTCCGGTCTCTATATATCTATGAAAACCCAGGAGTCACAGCTAATGTGAAAATCTATGCAAGTGTATGTGTTTTTATTTATTTTCTTTTTGTGCATTCGGTCCCATCAGTCAGATGTGTTTTAATATAAATATGTGTGTAAATACTTCTGTTTTGAGACACACATGAATGTGGGAGTGAACGACAGAAAGACAGGTGGAGGCGGTGGGGGTGTTTAGTTGCATGACAGACCCCGGGGAAATCCGTCACAGGGTTGTGGCTGCTGATTGCGAAATGCTGGGAACGTAGCGTGTGCCTGTGACCTGGGGGGCGGGCGGCTTCGCCTGCATCTCCGTGCCGTTTTTGTGAAGTGGCTCAAGCGGAGCAGAAAGAGGCGGGCTCCGGACATCCGTGCTCTGGTGGATCGGTGCTCCGGTAGAGTGCGGCGCACGGTACCGCTGACACGGCTGCATGACCCATTACATCTGTACAGCTCGTCTTCCCCACCGGTTGATCAGTCATGTGACTCTGCCAAAAAAATAAAAACTCCAGAGTCTGGCCCTGACCCAGAGGTGACACTGGATACCAGCAACACGCACCCAGCTACCGTTTTAACTTATTCTGATCCCTTTATTTGCACAGATTATCCTCACACAATCATATTTCCCCCCCTCTCACCAGTGACAGATACGCCGCCCTCTTAACAGTCGCAGGAGCGTCGCATTGTGGGCCGCGTTCCGGCGACGCCGAAGGACAAAGCGGCCGTGGCGTCGCGTGAGAGTGCCCGGTCTTCCGTGTGCCTGGCTCCTCTCCGCGGTTTCACGGCGAGACTTTTTCTCGCTGCGCTGCTCAGCGCCTCGTTCCATCAGCTAGCTGCAGAATGGCCCCCTACAGCCACGCTTTCTTAGATAAAGCGAATGTTTGAATATTATGCTGCTTTAGGGGCATGTGTTAAATGAATAATTCACATGCAGTGTATAATGAAAGTAAAACTAAACAAAATCTAATGTGTTTCCTTTTCGATAAATTGCATAGGACAACAGAGCATGTACAGGTAGCTGGTCATGTAGGGGATAATCATCTCGGAGATGGCCCCTAGCTGTGGCCAGAGCCTCCTCTTGCCCCCCCTCCCGCTCCTAGGCGGAGCGTCAGGATTCCTGGCCTGTAAGCAGGGCCGGTGGGGGTGTCATCGTCTTCCAAGCCCTCATGAAATGTTGACTGCACACAGTGTCGAAGGCTGATCCAATTAACCACGAAAAGCAGCCTAGCTGAGCACTGGGTGCCGAGCCAGACCGCTAGCACAAGCGAGTGGGGGGGCCAATAAACTCACGGCTAGGGCAGAGTACCGGTATCGGTGGCCAGAACAGACACACGCCAGTGGCTTTGCGGGTCGGGCGGCGGTAACCGAGCGTTTACGGCGCCGATGCGCTGTGCAAGCCCATAGCATATTATCACATCGCTCTCCCGGCTCTTGAATATTAATTGGTTTACAAAAAGAAAATGCATTATTCAGAAGCTGCTCCCCCACCATTAAATGCATAAATAAATAATGACATCTGGTAGCCGTTTTTTCCTGCTCCTTTTAAAGGAGGGGCACACAAAGGGTTAAGCCTGCAGCTGTTCTGCCAGCGGGATTCTGATTTTGCGGCTCGCTGGGGCCACGGAATCTCTCCGGGTCGACTTGTATTTTGTGGTACCGTTGCTCGTCTTTGTGTATCGTTTCGGCGAACTATGAAATGTGCCGCATTCGCCGCACTAAAGCCCTCACTGTTTTACGGCAAACTGTTAGGAGACGATTAAATAAAATTGCTGGGTAACCAGCCTAGCATTTGGCCCGTTAATGTGTCTGAAGGAGCCGGCACTGTTTACAGGCCTCTTTGCGACTTGCATGCTCCCCTCTTCGTCTTAACGG
The DNA here is from genome assembly GCA_026779605.1 of Mormyrus hasselquistii. Classification (NCBI taxonomy): domain Eukaryota; kingdom Metazoa; phylum Chordata; class Actinopteri; order Osteoglossiformes; family Mormyridae; genus Mormyrus; species Mormyrus hasselquistii. The sequence continues at coordinate 137,775 of JAODKE010000135.1, forward strand.
AGCCACACATAAGGGTTATACGGTGTGCTGCAGCACAGATGAAAACAAAGAGACAAGTGGCAGGGGACAGGAGGCTGTCCCAACAAACAATGTGGGTCCCCCGTCGGGGGCCTCTCCACTGTATTTAGATTACGGTAGCTGCTATTGGTGGATGGGAGGTGTGACAGCCAAAGATCCGCCCCCTTTCCGGCCTTTGTTGGCACTATCTTCTGACACCTCTTGTCACGTTGGGCCTGGTCCACAATCTCGACGGCTGAGAGGGTCCTGCCGCTGCTCCATTCCAGCAGGGACTTGAGTGCACATTACCGGCAATAAGTCGAGGTCCTCAGGTCTGACATAAAACCCTTGAGCGAGTATTTATTAAAGCGCAGCTCTCAGAGCTGTCTGGTACAAATTAGAGGCACCAGTCCTGTATCTGGGGTTTGTTTGAGCCTGGGGATGAATTACACCGATTATTAAACAATGAAATTCATGAGTGGGGGTGTGAATGGAGAGCTTTGTCAGTGTGATGTAGTTATTCCCACCCAAAATCTGGCAGATGGGGGCTGTGGTTCTCCTCAACGTGGGACTCGTGCCTTTGTGAAATCAGTCTTGGAGTGATTTCCCTTATCTGCTTATGTCGAGAGATATTAGTACTTAATGGCGATCAGTCTCTACTCTCCCGCATAATTCCAAAGTCGCGCCCATTAGCATTTTAATCAACGTTATTGAAGTTTATGTTTTTAGCTTCAGCCTTGGAGCAGATCCGTTAACATGGCTGCAAATTCTGCAGACTATCTTTGCCATCTTTTTTGGAATTTTTATTTTTCAGATTTCCACTATCTTGGCTTGTTAATAATAAATCCCTCGCTCCTCTTTTTGCTTTGAATCCCTCCCTTGTATCAAGTGCTTGTCTCTCCAGCCAGAGGTCAGGCACGAATGGCTGCACTTTGCACTCTGTCAGCTGTAGTGGTTTTAACCGGTGCTCCCCCTATTGGTGGGCCTGGAGTTTGCTTCCTCAGATTCATTGAGCCTGCCGAGGCTTAAGTGACACTTGGTCAACAAGTCAGAACCCTGGATACTGCGGGATTTTAACAACACCCCAGGCCAAATCGTGGACCTCTTCCCACTTGGGATCATGCCAGGGGGTGGAGTCAGCCCCGCCCACCACGGCAAAGGGGACAGGGTTGGGGGGGAGGGGTAGATTAATCGATGGACTGTTAAAACGTATTGGAGTATGAGACGTCTGACCGGGTGACCGTCTACTTTTCCATGATCTTTAACGGGCTTCTTCTATCTAACACTTTCAGTGAGTTTGCATGTAAAAGCAGGTCATCCAAGCGGTCTTATTATAGGAAGCATTAAATTTGGCGTGAACGCACACGATATAAGAGTAAAAATAACAAAGGAATGGATTTTTTTTTATGTCCCATGTGTGGTTATTACAAGAAGCTCTTGTGCTAAAGAAAAGTGTTCGCTTTCCTGGCGTGTTAAATCATTTCGAAAGGAAAATGAACTGGGGAAAAAAGGCATAGCTGATTCCCAAAATATTCTACTCAATTATTTACATGCACGCAACGTAATTTACCCAGGTGCTGGTCACATGATCAGTTTAAGGTATAGTGGGTAAGAGCAGGCGGGGGCTTTGTAGGATCCACTGTTTACTCCCCGTGCCTTTTAACAATTAGCACCAATGCATAAACTCTGGATGCCAATTATCCTCGCCGACACAAATGGTTTTTCAATTCTGCGTGCTACATTAAGCCTAAACGGGCAGGGCTGCACCCAGTTGCCCTCTGTAATTAAATGGCGTGCTGTAAAATATCAAAAAGAAAAAGAAGTTTTTCGGAAAGAGAGTGTGTGGGGGGGTTGACTCTGTTGCGTTAATTAGTGGCGCGGCATTTACCGAGAAGCGTGCCCCACCGTGGTTTTCGGGTGGGGGGGGAGGTTTACTTCATCGCATATTGACGTATTGAAGCCAGTGGGCTCTCATCCCTCGATTCATTACAGCCATCTCCTTCCCACCTGCCCAGTGGCAGTCATCACCGGGGCGCCGTGACGACGGGGAGCAGCCTCTTGCCATCACACCGCCTCCCTGCCCTTTAATTAAAGGAACAGTCTTTATTTCCTGCCAGGGATTTTAATTGGCCGCATCCTGCAGCAAGTGGGAAGGAGGGTGTTTCTCTTTGTTCACCTACCATATAGAGGTAGGGATGTAGTGATGCTGGTGCAGCGTGCCGGAGACACGTTCACACGCTCTGAGGAACTGTTCCTTTGTGATGGAGTCCCTCGAAAGAGAGACAGGTTAGACAAGTTCCGCCAGCTTGGTAAAGGCACCGTTTTGACCCTTGCAGGGCTCATTCTCCAGCCCACTTCCCTGCTCGTCACGTGGGGCCGACGGTGACGAGGGTCTGCAGACAGCAGCCTTGTATCCTGAAGGCACTAGAAGGTTCTCCTCTGTTCTGGCTCAGAGCTCCTGTTTCCGTCGAGAACCAGGGACCCACTGGGACTAATTGGCTTTCTTGGTCCGTGACCTTCCAGGTTTTTGGCAGAGAAATCCAGCAAAAACCCCCCCACCACACACCTAACACAACGAACGGACAGGAAATAACAACCAACAGCAATTATCCAGCTGGCTTTTCTCTAACTTTGCTGTTATTTATTCCTTGGGGGGGGGTGTTTGCCAGCCCTCCCCCACTGGCTGTGGTGGTGTAATGGGGGAAAAGCTGTCTAGCTTATCACAATGTTGCAGGAGTGATTGCACGTGGGGTCTATTCATCTACACCCCCGGCAGTGACTCTGTTCCATTACTTTTCCCATTTCAAGATTAGTTAGGTGGGGGAGGGGGGTCCTGAAGGGGCAGTTTTGCCTTTTGCAGCTAGTTATGGGGGTCATAGCCGTCTGAAGTATGCCCACTTGGTGTACGTGTTGCTCCGATCTGTTATCAGGGAATTTGCTTTTTTTGATTAATTATTTGATTCGGGTTAAGTAGCCGTCTATTAAACTAGACCTTTATCGAGTTTCAATAGCGGTTTTAAAAATGGTCAGTATCACCAGCATTACGCTACGCTTCGCTGTCTTTCATGATACTTGGTGGTTTAGTGTCCGGCCTGTTTTAAGCTGCTTTACAGCAGTTGCCAAGTCGCATTGAGCCTCCTTTCATGTGTCCCTCGTGTGGCAGTTTCTCGGGCTTTTTAGGAGATATCTGAACATCGAGGAAGCGGACACGACCGCCCCTCCTCTGTCGGGATGCATTTGTCACAGATAAATAATTTACATTTCATGTAAAATGCTTGTTTGACGAGACAGACTTCAGAATCAAACGCTTCTCTGTTCGACTCCTGGTGTCTACACAGAAGCCATCGCTCTTCATTGCTGTGGCTTTATAGGACTGGGAAATTTTTCAAGGTCAAGGTCGATTATCCACAAGACAAGTAGTCCCCAGTATATTCTACAAGGTCCACCTCAGCTGTTTTCCCACTGCCGTTGATTTGCCGTTCTTTACACGTGTCACGCTGCATCTTCCATGCATGGAGCCCTGGGGGGCCGTGTTTGCTCTCAAGAATGAGAGCTCCTCTACCCTGCTGGTGTCTCCTAGGGGTACCCGTTTGGTGAGAGTGACAAGGGGAAAGTTGATAGCTCTAGGGGTGAGGGAATCCTGGAAATGAGAACTGCGACTCCTGTACCGGAGGAGGGGAGGCAGCCAAACCCCGAGATGAGCCTCCTATCTGCCCCATACTCCAATTCTAGTTCCATGAGGTGACATGAAAGGAGAGCTTCACAGTAATATGGTCAGACTTGGCTCTACAAGCGTGCCTAGAGTTGTGTAGCACCCTCACATTAATTATATGCCCCCTCACTGCAATGTGGTGCACGTGGGAGTTTTTCTTACACATAAATGTTCTGAGGGCAGAACGAAAAATGATTGGTTCAGAGAAGAGAGAGAACAAATCAAACTGCAGGGGAGACCCACCTCTTCTACAATCTACAGTCTCAATGAATCAATTGCTTTTTCGTTCTGCCCTCAGAACTTTTTTGTGTAATTAAACCTCCCATGAGCCACTGTGGTTATGGAGGTTGTGTCCCCTCACTAATTTCAGACACACCCTTAGTGACTTTGTTCTGGACTTGGCACTGGTCACATGGTTACCTCAGCATGGGTCGATTCCCATGGAGCATCCCTTCCCCAGAGCAGTGGCCCCGCTGGTGGCTCCAGGCAGCCATCTGCCCGCACTGGGCCTCGGGGCTGCCGTCCTGCAGCATTATTAATCCCGCTGGGAGTGTGGAGAGGATTTCACAGGGCTTGGAGAGAAGCGACGACGGCCCGCTCATTAATCGCACACTATGTCTCCATCAGCTCTGCTGCCCAGCCGTGACAGCTATAAATAAATAACGACGCGGCACCCAGGCCACAGATGCCTGCCTTTACACGTCACGTTCACGATTCACTTTTTATAGATGTTTCTTGGAAAGGCTTTTTCAATCTCTTCCAGTTCCCAGTACTTTCGAAATTCGTTCTACAGTAGGAACAAAACAAATAATGGCGTGGCGAAAAAGCTTTCAAATGAAGTTGTGTTTCGGAGAATGGTGACTTCCGGGAAATGAATTATGAGCTCCTATAGGCCTCCAGTAGCAGGAGATGGAAGCTGATGGGATGATGGTGATGGTTTAATTGAAGGTCTCCTTGTGATGAATCGCTGCTTTTGCATGACCCAAATCCCGAGAAGTTCCAAGGAATGATGCGTTTGTTCGCTATAAGCTATCATTTGGTGGCCAGTGATGACGTGCTCTGGGCTGGAGACCGACGCCCTTAAAGGCTTCTCCTGACTCGGGCCAGGTAAGGCATCCCAGGGAAAGGCATCCTCAGAAAACGGGAGCCTTCGCTGACGTAACTGGAAGGCAACGTCGGGACGTGGGAGAAAAGCAAGATATTTACGTTATCGGCGGCCAGAAGCAGGGCTGCCTTCCGTTTCAGAAGCCACTTTGGGTATGAGCGTTTATCAGTTGACGGGCATTGATTGAGCTGGATGAGCTCGCGCTGAATCGGTCCTCTTGAGCTGTGGTGTCACATTTACGGAAACCTGCCGCTGCCGTCGGTATCTCCGTCTCGCAGGCGGTCCGCCTCTCTAAGTGTCCTCCTCAGTCAGGAGACCGTAAATGATGTCCCCAGTTTTTCTGTGAAGTGTCGATGTGCAGGGATGGCTTCTTCACTAAGGATCATCTGCCTAAATATTTGTAGAAATGACATCAAAGATCACGTTTAATCGGCTTTTACACAAACATGATCACTGAAATCCAATATCCAGTTTTGGAATTAAATGGAGCGAAGAGATTGATCTTTGTTTTAATAGCTGTCTGAACTGTGTTCACCGTGCCAAATTAGCCTGTAATGAGCAGTTTGTGTTTTAGATATATACATACAAAGTTGATAATCATTTTAGCTAATTAATCATATAAATATCTATATTTGCTTCATATATAGCAAAATAACATCCCTCCTGAAAAATTAAAAACTCTGCAGTAACATGATTAAATACATCTTGGATAATTTGCTTCTATTTTTATTGGAAAATAGTGTTTCATCACCCATTTGAATCATAAAAGTTTGAGTATTGCACGCATAACTGTAATCAATTCAGTCAGTTACACACAGATTCTGATTAACTGATTCATTTTCACATAGTATTTAAAGCATTTTATTTACATGAAAACTGGACAGTTCATTAGTGTTGTACTCAACATGGTTTGACAGCTCCTTTGGTATGGACCTGTAAGACTAAGTATTGCCCCTGAAAAAATGCAGCCTCCTGTGTTTCAGAAAATACAAAAAAATAAATGTATGTATTTTCATAATTTATGAAAACACTTCACTGGTCTTACGCAGGACAGACCCTAGACTGGCAGAAAATGTGTGCAGCATTTTAACATTCTGCGTTAACAAAGCGCATTACAAATTTACCGACACTCGGGCATTTTGCAAGGGGTTCGGGTAGATAAAAAATGTAATTTATTCTTATCTGTTCTGTTCTGTTCTGGGAAGATACAAGAAGTGAGTATCTTGCTTCCACGAAATGGTCTCTAGCAAAGTGAGTGGTGGCTTGTTAGCCTCAGCTGACCGGCATTTTAACGGGGCTGGGCCCCATTTCCACGGTAAGATTCTGCGAGTCGGAGGGCAAAATGGAAATAAGTGACGAGTCGAGTCTGAAATGCGTAGCTGCTCCTTAATACACCTGATGATGTTGGTTTGCGTTCCCACATACTGTAGTACAGCAGCGGGTAAGAACCCCTCCCCATCAGGCGCATAGGAGTAAAATCATGAGTTTGAACCTCCCTCAAAATAGACTTCAGCCCTGGGTCAGTGAGATCTACAGAGCCCCCCCCCCCCAGTTGACAAAATGCCCTGATGTAAGGTTACTGGAGCCTCCACAAAATTTTTTTCTGGCTACAGGCCGACTGCTGTGTGCCCAATGCACCCTGGGATAGGATATAGGCCCTTTGTGACCAGCCGACCGGTTTCAGTTGGAACGCTGAGGAGTCTGTGAAGATCCATTAGTCCACACGTGCAGTAGGTTGGCAACGTTGGCGTGACCCTCCCGGGTATGTCTGCATCCCTCCTGCCCTGCGATGAGGCTGTTTGACTGAGCCACAGGTTCACTTACTAACCTAGACCACAGAATCCTTGTTAGGAAAACCGTCTGGGACATAGACTGTGAGAACCGGGGCTGTGAGTGAGCTAGAGGCATGCAGCTTTGAGGAGGCCTTGCATCCCATAATTGCCTTCCCATCTCTGCGAGTAATCCGAAACAGGTGTGTGCCTGTCCAGTAGCACTCCTTGGAGATGCAGAACAACAACATAGCCAAGGGGGCTGCTAGACACACAAACTGAAAAACCAAGACTGGTTATTCCATTTTTGGTAGCTTTTATTCACAAAATGACGAATGTACGTTCCGCCATTTAAAAGGGCACGACTTAAGTAATTAAACACACCCAATATAACCCAATATTTACAATCGCGTTTGCCTTCTGAGAACATTTAGCTGTTCATATGAATCATAGTGGCCCCCATGGTCATTTATAATTGTGTCCTGTCTCTTGTCCTTTCCATGTGCTCTTATGAGCTATGTAGCTACGAAACACTCTAATTCTTCCTAGGCTCACTGGATCTTGGCTGTCGATTTCAGAATCAGTGTTTTTTTGCCCGTCTTCCACTCCATGATCACGTAGCATGGCTCCAGCTGGAACAAGAAAGATTTTTGTAATATTTATCCGTCTCGTCGTATGCGATTGCAAGGCTGTAAGTTTTGTTTCGACATTGGTGGGGGCCAAATCGAGCCCCATGAGACACAGTCCTCCCACAACATTTGTAGGGATCGGTTCCCGTCATCCATACCCACATCTACGCTCTTGTGCAATTCTGTCACGTAAAACACAAAGAATTGTGCTTAAAATGAGCATCCTTTATTCTTTGTTTTATAATATCAGCTTTGCCAATTAGATTAGAATAAACCGTGAAGCGCTGCTATACAGCGTGGATTGTTCCTTATGGTTCCATTCGTGGTATATCTGTGGCATTGGATCTGCAGCTCTGGGTTACGGCTTCACTGTCTTTATTTCGCATCCTCTCCGGCGATTTCGGAATCAAAAATACGGCAGCCTGTTGCTGTCTGACTCATTAAGTCTGGATTCTCTATATTCGGCGTGTATCGAGGGTCTTACTCATTTCCATAATGGCTGCGGGCGACGCTGTGGAAGAAATGGAGTGAGAAAGCTGCCATTGTTGTAACACATTCCCTGTAATGTTGTAATCTTGTGTCATTCTGTTGTGTCTTTTCAGGTGCCCAATTGCGTGAAATCATATCGTGGCGGACCAAACATGTATAAACTAGCTGATGGACACAGACTTAATAATAGGAGAATGTTAGTTTAATTTTAACCCCAGTCAAATAAAAAACATGAGACAGCGAATGGTTGATTTCTAGATTTTCTACATGTGTTGTCAAGGAATACATGTAACGTTACACACGAGAACCGGGAAAAAAATGGCTTGAAAAAATGTTGTACACTAGTTTTACTTTCAGTTTGTGTGACTGAGAACAGGGTCTATTTCTGGCTTGTTACCTAACAGGGCTGTTATGACTCCTGTCATGGAGACACGTTTCGTTTTCCTCCCTCCTCGCCTTCTGCCTTTAGCACCACTGCACGTCTGGCAGAGTGACAAATTTACCAGAGATCGCGTCTAAATTCCGTCCCTAATTAATTCACGGAATTATTCAAACTGTCCGTGTAAATCCAATTACCCGGTTTCTTGCTAAACTTATGAGTTTGTGGTAGGGGGGTGGGTAATTTTGGATGTAGTTTAAACATTGAGGGAAAGCAAGCGGTCTAGATTTTTGTGTTAGCGATCGAGCTAAAATGGGCGCTTCGGTTAAAAACCGTGCAGTGTTCAGCGTCATCCAAAGCTGCGAAGCGTGGCGGAGTGGCATGGTGTGTGTTCTCACTCCCAGACTGCGACGGGCAGACGGAGCTGCCTGAGGCTTCGTTACACTGGCCCTCTTAACGGGCTAACAATAGCGGAAAAATGGGACATGACCATCGGTGTAAGGGAGAAACTGTATTATCCGAGTACTCAGAGCCACTCCTGTAATAGTATGTCGCTGAGTTGGGATTCATTTGTGTGTCATACAGTCGCTCCCTAGGATGGAACGGGCCACATCTTTATAAAACCTTGTAGCTTCTCCTGATTCCCAAACTGGCTTAGAAGTATTTGGCCATTTTCATCGTCCCTCACAAATGCAATACATCCAGATTCCAAGGGCCAGTAAGTGACAGGGGCCCTAAAAAATAGGGAGTGGTCTCAGTTGGGGGCCCCTATATAACGTGCTTTCATGGGGCCCGAAACCTCTAACCGCACCCCCATCACACCCTGTCTTCAGAAACGGTGTATTTTTTATGTCACTGTGTATAAATCATAAGATTAAAAAAAATTGTCAATTCCCCCCGCCCCCGTCACCACCTTAGCTACTGTGGTGAGCGTACTGGTGCACAATAGCTGTTCTTGCATCACCCAGGTGGGGGCTACACAGGGCTGGTGCTTGAATCGGTTCTGCAAAGCGCTTTGGATGTGTTGAAAAACGCGATATAAATGTAACACTCATTTATTCATGAATTCAAAATGTTTATTTAATAATGTTTGACCAAGAAACACAAAAACTGCACACTGTGTGTTTTCCCTGCGCCAAGGAATATTACTTCTTCACATTTCTCAGCTGGGTATGATCTCAGGCCCCCGAGGTTGCACCTCTGCCAGCGTCACCCTCACATCTCAGCCAGGCTTCCGTTGTCACCTACTTTAATGGAGAGTACCACCACTATCCATCAGGCTCCTCCCTGCCCTTGTGTGATTATTTCACCCTAACCCTAACCCTCCCCCACACAGTTGGGCGCCTGAAGTCATTCTCACAGAGCACAACATACCATGTGGGAATATTCATTAAACCCAGATGAGCACAAGGCAGTTCACTGTTTGGTGTGACTATCGCAGTCACGTATGATTGTGTCACCTCAAATCTCTGTGCCATTTTATTGTCGTTTGACTTCCAGGCTGTGAAATATCAGCAGGGATAATAAAACTATGAGCATCGGAAGGTCATAATCGGGAAAACCTGGTGACACGCGTGTGAGGTGTTTTGGCCAATTATTTTCGTGTGTTTTGATCAGCAGCCTACATCTAAAGGTTCAGTCGCAGAAGAATTCTGAGCCTTAAATAAATAATGTCATTAAGGCCTGGTTTTAAAGGTAGGCGTTTCTGATGGTAATGTCTTGTGTCCAAATGATGAATGGGGGCGAAAATACTTAAAACCAAAAAGTATGCATTAAAAATCAGGCATTTAGAGTTACCTCAGGGCATTCAGGGACATAAAGCCTTTATAGTTCATGTTCCCCATGGGAGAAAAACATAAGGAATTGTGTCCTAGTATGAGAGATTACAAAATGATGAATTATACAGAAAAGAACAGTTGAATATAAACAGTTCAACTCCGGAAAATACTCTAATATGGTAACAAAACCAGTAGTGCCAGACGGTGGTAAACAAAATGTGAAAATTGATTCAGCACTAATCAGATGAACCAGGCAGCGGAAGTGGAGATATTCATTTAACACTATCAATGTCAGGATCAACCCAAATCCTGCTTTTCAGAGTGTAGGCTGGGATTTCAGTTACTGACATGCCGTCCATCCAGTCGCTCTTGAAAATATCTTTTCTTCATTGTATCCATGTTCTCTGATTTGGAGGTAATTGCATTGCATTTGTTACATAATAATGACTATTTATCTCCTGGCAGAAGTGATACACTTAGAGATGCAAGGTCTCACATCTGATATTCCTGGTGCTGACATGTTAGCCGAATCAATATTTATATTGTTGCGTTGTAGACTGAGAAAGAGCTGTACTACGGAATCCTGTTTAAATGTCCCTGTAGAATTTTGTTCAGCGGTTATAAAACAATCAACGGGATGAAAATGAAAAGTACAGAAAGTGAAATGCAGCTTCTCCCATCCAGCCACAGACAACCCAACCCCCCCCCCCCCCCCCCCCCCCCACCCCCTCCTCCCCTCACACACACCCTC
>JAODKE010000135.1:148393-172933 GCA_026779605.1 Mormyrus hasselquistii
CACATCTCATGTCTTAATAATGACTTACTAGAACAATTAAGATGCTCTCACGCTGATCGCATTAACAGATTCCTTTCACTAACTTGACCCAAATAAAAGACACGCCGCGTCTGCTCCTCTTGCGTATTAACCCATGACTTGTCTTCCTCTCAGCTTCCTCCATCTGTTCGAAAATTTGTTTGCACACATTTTGGCTCAAACTGGGGTGTGGTCCCAACAACCCTGTCTTGGATGGGAAGGATCAACAGGAAGAGTAACTCTCTCCCCAGGACCATCATGCTTTTTTCAGCTATAGCTGTTGGTCATCAGAGCAGCTGGCAAGTGGGTAGAAAAACATGGGGACCCACTCTGGTCTGTGGTGACCATTGTTACCAGCTGGAGTCTTTACAAGTGGCTTTCCGTTCCATCACTGTTGGGTCCTGTCTTTCCAGAAGATTCTGCCTGTGATTGTAATAATTTGTATTAAGACTGATCTCAATATCTTATGACTGAATGCCCAGTGTTTTTCAGTCTAGTTCTTGAAGAACCACAGATGATCCACATTTTTGCAATCTCCCGGCTCCCAGCACACCTGAACCAAACCTACACGTAGTCAGAGACACCAAAAGTGGGTATGGGTGTGTTGAGAGCTGGTGTTGTACATGTCTTACTCTAATGGCCCTAATGACATGGTGGACTGGCTTAGTAAGGAAATACTTTTGTTGTTACTTGACTATTAAAAAGTATCAGATCTTTGAAGGTGTGAGGTCATGTAAAAAGTGAGTACTATATAAATCCAAAGTGGAGATAAAAGGAAAGATTCCTGGCATTTAGATGTAAAGTACAATAAGATGTAAGCTGATGCAGCTGAAACAGAATAGCTCCGTGCCAAAGCTTCTTAGAGAGGCAAACCCAAGGGGTTTGTGGGGAGGGAACTGGCCAGTTAACTACCTGTAATTTCATCAGCCATCCTACTGCTGAGGGTTGTGTTCTGAGACATCTGATCTTCTCTTGCTCGCTGACAGATGATTCAGTAGAAATATTACATCTTAGCATCTCGTTAATGTCAAACTGACCTTCCTCCAGCTTCTAGTCAACAGTTCACTTTAGCTCATCTCCACGATATTGCCCTGATCTTAGATGTGGCTGTCTTATGGCATTGTGCTTTCGGACGTTGTGTGAATCTATGCCTAACCCTCTCTTCTCTCGGTATAGAAGGTATCGCCCTGCATGCATCCTTGTGGGATCCAAGACTTCAGCATGTCGAAGAATGTCTGTTTCTTGGAGCCCCTTTGGAATGTGACGTTCTTGCTGTGGAGCTGCCCAGACAAATCCGACATTGTGCAAATATTAGGACAGCAGGCCCACAAAGGCTCAAGACTGCCAGGGGTTATTTGAGCCCTGCCAGTCTCAGACTGCTGCCATCATGTTCATTAGGAGACTGATCCTTTGATCTCCTGCAGCCTAAGATGGCAGCGTCACATTGTGGTGGTTTGACGTATTCATGTGTGCAGCATTGGCCCAGTTGCCTTTAGGCTTTCGGGAACTTTCTAGAATGTCACTGAGATGGACCTGACAGATCCTGTGGTCTCCTTCCCGTCTTCCAATCAACATTCAGTGAGAGGTTATACAAACACTGAACATTGTGCTGGTCAACTACCAAACGAGGCCATAAAAGGCTTTCAGGTTTGGAATCCAGCAGCAGGGTCCAACTGGAAAGACACACACAAACATATAATTATATATATGTATAATAGATAGATAGATAGATAAACTACAGAAACTAGTGTATAACCATAATAGAGAGTCCATCCAGAATCATCACCCACAGGTTAACTAGAGGCTTAGAAATTCTCAGCTGTTATTTCTGGAACATTCTGAGCCTGTTGGTGGTGGATAGACAGGGCAAGCCTCCACTTTGTCGATTTCATTCTGTACTCAGTGTCTGCCATAGGGATGCTGGTTGTCATGGTCTGGGGTGCTGGACGAACAGATGATAATCTGCTGCATCTGACTTGAGGCCAGAGGATAAGATAAATGATCCAGGTGTACTTAAAATTCCAGATGAGGGATTCCCACTCTACTCATTTCGAGGAAATTGGTGTCTTCATACATAAAGTGTACGAAGGATTGGTTTTGTTGGGGGCTATGAGGGGTAACTAGCAGAGATGGACACTTCGGGTCCAGAATGTAAAATTCCAGACCAAGATTTAGTTTCAACCAACAAGTTGGGTATAAAGAATCAGTCTCAGAGTACTCAACTGTTGGTTGAAACAAAAACTTGGTCTGGATTTTTACCTTCTGGACCAGAAATGTCCACCTCTGGCAAGAAGTAGGGCCACCCGGTGTTCTCCTGTTGAGTTGATAAGTCACAGACAATTAAATGGAACAGGAGTTTAGCAATATATATCTAAAAGGTAGATTAGTCTCACTATGAGGTTAAACACACAGAGCGAAGGTACAGACGTTTGTGTCAATAGAATCAGTTTTTTTAGGAAGTGTGATCTTCCAGTCATGCGGTAGAACCTGCCATTTTGGCTAATGATGAGAGCTACTGCAGTTTTTCTCACATTACTAACCAGTGAAGTGACTCATGTCTATCCCAGTTGCAGACCCTTCATCACCAATACCTGTTATTTACATTGTGCCCCCACTACTACTTTAGCGAACTCTTCGGCTGACAGAGGTGGAGATTTCAGGTCCAGAAAGTACAAATCCAAACCAGGATTTTGTTTCAACCAACCAGTTGAGTACGCTGCGACTGTGACTTTTTGTGCTCAACTGGTTGGTTGAAACAAAATCCTGGTCTGGATTTGTACATTCTGGACCTGAAATCTCCACCTCTGCTGCCTGAAGAGTTGAAAGGCAAAGAGGCCCCACAATTCTCATTTGTCCAATGCCCTGCTTGCCACAACTAACCGAAATGGCTATTGATTCCCCCAGAGCAGAAACCCTCTAAATTAATCCCAGGTCCTGAGCATCGGACTCCAAATGTCGTAAAATGGGATCCTGTGCTCCTTCAGAAAAATGGATATTAGCCTGGGCTGCAAAATAAACCAAAGGCCGTGATTCATCATGTGTATGTGGTGGATTGCATTTCCAGAAATGTCAGCGGGGCATGGAGACACTGGGAGATGCAGGGGATGCAGAACTTTACAGGGTCCCCAAAATCTACTGTCGACACCCTCCTCCTGTTTATACCATTCGACAAGATTATACCAGAAAAATGAGTGGCCTGCAAGTTTGTGTCTCTCGGTCTTAGAATATATGACAGGTTTGGGCAGTCGAGAAAAAGAGGAGATTGCTGCAAATCCAGAGTGCTTCAGTCAATCTGTTGGGGACTTTGGTAGAATAGCTGTATGTGTTGTGTCAGTGATATGTCAGTGATATGTCCCCTGGTGGTCCAGTGTCATTGGCAATGAAGGAGATCAAGCCTTCTTGAGATGCAGTTGCTCATGTGCAGCTGCTGCTAATTCAGTCGGGGTGGGTTGTAGGTGTGTTTTTGCTGCTTAGTAAAATGCCTGTGACAGTTTCTGAGCTTCGAGCACCATGGTGGGAAGGTGGGGGTTGCTGGTGTGTGGGGATGCCAGGCTTGATTTGGAGCACCTCCATTCTCCGGACTGAAGCTCATCGGCATACCGCGAGCGGCGCACAGCGTCCACGCCGTGTGGCGGAATTAAAACAAGGCTGCCTTTTGCCCAAGGGAGATGCTATCAAGCTGCGCATCCCGTGATACCAAGCAGAGTAAAGTCTTATTAAAACACCGTCCATGTCATCCTCCATCAGCACCTATGGCTGACTTACCGCCATGTTTCACAGGCCGGCTGACCCTCTCTGCCCATCACTGTCTGGCTGTTGTACCGTCTGGCGCCACCTTTGTGCATAGAAACCTAGCCTCTTTTTATCGCAAACCAAATGGTTATAGTGGAGTTTACCCCCGGAGCGAGTGAACCAGAATCAGCCTCGCTCTGGGCGTTGGGGCGGACTTCGGGGACGGAGCCTGCAATGATTTATGATAAACAGCTTGGGGACAATGACACCCTGAGCAGAGGCAGGCTGTCTGTAGGCAGGGCTGCACAAAGACAGGACTGGACCCCGTTAAAATCCCACTGAATTGGCCCCCGCCCTTCTCCTCAACCAAAGGTACCATTATCCATATTCTCACACTCATGGGCACCCCCTTGTGTCTGGCCCCCCCGAAAGTCTCCCCCTTTATGGGTGGAGGGGGGATGATGTTTTAGCTGTGTTTCAGCATCACTGCTGAAGAAAATGTCCAAAATCAAATTAATTAAAGGTGTCAGTTAAATGTCCTCCTCCTTCAGTCGAATGGGTCATTTGACAGGCTTATGTTTGGATCTCCGGAATATTCCCTGAGAAAGCATCTGACACCCCAGACCTCATGTTTCATAATGAAAATCCATATGTTTGATATGAGGCTGTACAGCTGCATTAAAGGTTTCCTCTTGAGATCTTTTGCTGGAGGAGGGTTAGGCGCTGGACATTTCTCGGGGGGGGGGGGGTTTACAGCAGGACAAATGGGGCCTCAGTGAAGTATGCATCAGCACATCATGAATCAAGGCTTCTCACTTTGATTAACTGGATGGTCTTAATGGCCTTGACTCCCAGCTCTGCCTTCCTTGCGCACGGCGATGCTCGCTCCGAGGTGGGCTGTGCGCTGAAGGCAGAGGTGAGATATGTACCGGCAAGGAGACCTTGGGAAATAATAAATAATAAAGCGATGATGCGGTCTTCACTCCGCTCATGAAACCGCACTTCATCTATTGTGCCCCGCCTGCTCGCCCCCAAGGGGCGCTGCTGAGCCCTTAATGGCCATCTTTGGTGACAAACGTACTGCTGCGTTCCATTTGAACTGGGAAGTTGGTGTTTCGCATCAGTAATATCAACTGGAACGCCCCCTGATGTTGGAACTCCAACTCAGAAAGACGGAGGGACCTGTGCAACCCTGACCTCAGAATTAAAGAGGAGTGCACCCCCCATCATCAGAAGTGAAAGCTGCTATTGCTAACAGTGACTAACAATGAACCTGGCTAGAACTGGGGCCTGTTTCAGAAAGCAGGATATCTTGCTTAGCTGGATAACTTGTCAGATTTAAGGTAGTCTGGGCTAAACATAAGTGATCCTTCAGATCATTTACATCAGACTTAAGATGACGTACCTTAAATCCGGCCACAAGCGAGAAACCCTGCCTTTTGAAAATGGCTCCTAGTATTGCTACATGGCTTTCCGACTTGTTCCACTGGAATTCGGATAACTTTGGTGTGACGTCATTCCCAGCTCTGACTTCTGACCTCCGAGGTAAATGGAACACAGCTTAAGCGTTTATAGTTCTCATTTTCTTACTGTACACTGTCACTGTCAGATCAACAAGATTTTAATGTGCACCACAGTGACCCCTACAGGCTGGGAGTCTCACTGTAAAGTGACATCACCATCCACTGTAAAATTCTATTGATTTTCTTTGCCTCCACCGAGGAGCATGTTAGCCAGCCTTTAGTGGAATAAAGGGAGCTGTTTTCTAGTGGACCACTGTCTTTCCTTTTGGAATAAAACTGGAATCCTTGTCAGTGGGGATGATCGAAGGGGCCATAATTCATACACAGGGGCCCATCTTGTCATTCACCAATAATACATTTCAACTCAATGAGTGACAGGGGAGGGGACATTCCGGACGCCAATCAGCTTTCAGTTGGGGCCAGTGGCCCTGCCCCTGAATACACCCCCTCCTGACAAGCTTACACCTGACAGCCAATGACGTAAGCTAGGAATTTGCGATGGCTTGCTCTTCACTTTGTGGTGCGCCGCGTGACGAGGAGGGCTGTTCGGTTCTGACTCCATGTGAGCAAAGCTATACCATTAGGAGAAACACCACAGACCACCAGCTCTACCCAGTCAGTCTTTCTGTTGTATTTTTCTCCGTTGCACCTCACGGTGAGGAGGGCGACACGCACGCACGGACATACATGGACCCGCACGCACACGCGTGTCACACCCCATCAACATCCCCATAACATTAAGGGGGGGGTGTCAGCAGAGGGCTCCTCGACTGAGTATGACTGACAGCCCCATTCTGCAGGCTGGCATTAATGCGCCAGGCCCCTCCCTGCCTCTAAAACCCATCTCCTGCCTCAGTGTGCCTTCCCTCGTCAGCGAAAGGCCAGTCATCCGAGCACACAAACACGCAGAACCACATGGGTGGGAACCACTTTCCGCCACACGGTATCGAAAAGCATTTCAGAGCGTCTCAGTGGCTCCTCCTGGATCTCTTTGGCAGAAATGCCAGATTTTCACTCAGCAAAATTAAAATGTGCTACGTGTTTGGGTCACTTGGTTCCACCGCCGGTTCTGCGGTGCTTGTCTCTAAGCTGCGGTTGAACTCGGGTGTTCCGACAGCAGTGCTTTGCGGTGCGTCTGTTGAACCTTGGCAATGACAGCCTGAGACGATCTTCGTCTAAATGCCAGCTGAATGAGCACGTGGCACCAGCTGTCATGTAAAGGCCATTTGGGAATGAAGGGCTTCATTTTTTAAATAAATATGCAGGAGTCAACAAAATCGCATATTGTTAGTTTCTCAGCAAAATTAACCATGGAGAAACAATTTTGGGACATCACGGTGACCGAAAGTAGAATTTGATCTCACATTGAGCTTTGTATTCAATCCTATTATATATCGATACAGTGTTATCTTGATGCGTTATTGTGATGTTATTTCCTGTTACTCTCTCCCCACTTATGCTTCCCCTAACTACAGTGGGGAAGCTAAGACTGACGGGAAGGTAACAGACTGAGGATGAACCAGTCAATAATAGCATGCATCCAACCGGGAGATATATCTGAGAGACACTCCGGTAGATGATGTTCCTGAGGGGTTATGGTTAGACAACCCCGAGGTCGCAGGAAATGAAGCCATAGGCGTGCTGACAGAATGCACTCATTTCATTTGGCTGCTCCGGGCAAAGAGCCTTTTAGCATAGACAGTCAGTTAAAAAGCCTGCTTCTTTTTCCCTGCAACTAACCTTGCTGTATTACAACTCCGCAGCTCTGCATAACTGACTCAAGCCGGTGTGGACACCTGCTATTCTTGTTTTGCGATATGAGCCAGCCGCCGCGCACCCAGTGGCCCCGTCCACTCAGAGCAAGACTGCACTGAATGCTGGCCCAGTACGGCCATTCTGTGTTAAGATGAGCGGTCTAGGGGTCATCAGGAAGCACAGACGGTTTTAATGGGTGAACGGTAGTGCTTTTAGGGTTACAGATGCTACACGCTATCTGCTATCCTATCTGTGCCGCCGCCTGCTTTCGTCCCATTTGCCACTGAGCCGACGCGAGCGCTGGGACAGACACCGGCTATCGCCCGCCCGATCTGGCCGGGGGCACCTCATGTTTAATTCTGACCACTGCTGGAAATCTGTCCCATCAAATATTCAGGAGGAGGGCAGCAACCTCGGGGGGCTTGCGGGAAAGATGCTTATTCTCACGCTCTACATGCGGTTTGCGGACACACGGCGGTGCGTGGAGGAGGCTCCTGTCGAATGCTGCTGTCGGAGATGCTGCGTATTGCGTAAAGCTTAATTTAGCATGTGCTATTTCCATTGCCGACCAAGACTGGAGAGTTTCTCCAATAGAATATGTAGCCATAGTACAAACTGTAACATTTATTTGGCTGATTATTCCATCCAAAGTGACTTATAATTGAGAAAGCAGATTCAGACTCTCTCTGGAGCAATTGAGGGTTAAGGGCCTCGCTCAATGGTCCAACAGTGAAAAGACTGTTCTGCCATCACCGGGATTTGAACTGGCGACCTTCTGATCACAAGCACAGAGCCTGAACCCACTGTGCCAGAAATGCTGGTATCCCTGTATCTTTCTGAACCTTGTTTTGCAACCTTTTGGGTTTTATTTCTATAAATTTTAATGCATGTAGAGGGATGCAGGTAAATTTATGGAATTGCTGGTTTTTATTTGCTCTGAACTTTTTATTCATAGTAACTCTTTATTTTTCCTGCAGACTCTTTTGTGCCTTTTGAGATGCACTTTCACTGGGTGTTTTTCATGACTCAAATGTGACGGGGAGGCTGCAGTGTAGAGCAGCGGCACCTGATAATGCATGTCCTTGGGTTTGTGAATTTAACATGCGTGTTCTTTCTTCGCACCCAGGTCCAGGATGGGGAGTGCCACCCATGCATGCGGCCTTCTGGCCATCATTCTGCTCCACGTGGCGGGATATGGTAAGTTCCCAGCTGGGCCCTGGATGGCGGGGTGGTCAAGCAACGGGCACTGACATCCAGTGCCAGTGGGGGGAGGCGCCATGGGGGCTGAGGCCGTCTGTGAATGAGGATCACAGGGGCGAGTGGGCGGGCAGGCGGGCGGGCGGGCAGCGGCGGAAAAGTGTTCTCTGATCGAGTGGCTGATCACATCTACCTGAGTGGTGGTGTCTTCACAAGGCTGGCCAGCTGCCCATCGCTCAATGGTGGTTCCACATCTCAGGGTCACATGTGGTGACTTCTCAGTGTTCCACAAAAAGTTTATCAACATGGCTGTTCTTTATGGACGGGCTTATTTTGACTGTCTTGGAAACTGAGAGTCTCTTGGAGTCTGTGATGTTGAATGCCAGATGGAGGGAAATCCAGTTACCCCACTGACCCACTCCTCAGTGTTTAACTTGCGCAAAAATGTTTTGAGGGCAGAAAGAAAAATGATTGGGTCAAAGAAAGAACCAATCAGATTATAGAGGAGGTGGGTCCAAGCAGCTAGAGGTGGCAGGACCAACCAATCATATGTCTTGGTCCCGCCTCCTCCAGTTGCTTGGACCCACCTCTTCTACAATCTGATTGGTTCAGAGAGATAACCAATCATTTTTCAAAGTAAATCTCTCACATGCTCATTGGTCATTTGCTTTGAGCTCCGGACCTGGAGGCATTGCTGTTACCCTCTGAATTTACTCTCTCTCCGCCTGGAAAGACTCCTGCACATCCCCCTGGACGAACGTCTAGCGATCAGCTGTGGGCTGTTTATCAGGCCACTGTCTGTGTTTCCAGCCGATGGTTCCTGTCTGGCTAATAAGGCTTCCCTCGCCAGCCTCACTGACCCTCAGATGGCCTCGTCTGCCGGTGACGTGCTGAGGGGGGGTACAGGGTGGTATCGGTGTCTGCCGGCAAGCTCCATCTGAATGTGACAGCGTGGGCCATCTGTTGCCAGACCCATCAGTGCCAAATTGTGCCCCCCCCGCCATTAAGCGGGAGGTCAGATCCCTGCAGGTCAGGGACATGAGTGTCTGTGGCGAGCGTGACAGATTGCTGGCAAGCATTTGCGGATGTAGAGCTTTCCGGATGGAGAGACCTACCATGGACGCTCCCGGAGGAAAGATGCAGCGCCCTCTATTGCACGCAGGTGCGGGGCCAACCCCCCCCCCGCTTCCCATATAATCACTCGCACCCCCCATATAATCACATGCACATGCAGCTGTCCTACTTCAAACTGCCATTAGCCACTCAGAACATCAGTTTCCTGGAGTTCCTGCTAAATGATACCTGTCAGTCCTCCATGTGCGCATCCTCATGACCTCCCCCTGCCTTCAGGACCTGGTGTCCAAGATGCTGCACGTGGACCCCCACCAGAGGCTGACTGCGGCGCAGGTTCTTAGACACCCCTGGATCATCTACAGGGACCAACTGCCCAAGTTCCATCTCAACAGGCAGGACGCTCCGCATCTGGTCAAGGTAGCTGCAGCCTCGCGCCTCCCGACGTTAGCCGTCCGTCGCCGTTTCCATGGTGACCGATGCTCCTCTCCCGACAGGGCGCCATGGCCGCCACATACTCTGCACTCAACAGGAACGTCCCCCCCGTGCTGGAGCCCGTGGGCTGCTCCACGCTGGCTCAGCGCCGCGGTGTGAAAAAGCAGCCGTCGACCGCCCTGTGACCCTTGAGCCCTTCCGTGGGACAAGGGCCTTCGGTCTGCTAAAGCTCAGGTGGGCCCAGTCCTGGGCCTTTGGGAGTGAGGATGCGTTCTGTGGAATGGAGAAAGTACTCGCTATCCTGGAGAATTCTGCTCTGACAATCAGGACAAGCTCTACCAAATGCAGCACGGCCGGCTCGCGTCATCTCAGTGCTTGTACAAATTTTTATTTTGTAATACTGATCTTTACCTGTAAATGTAAAGTTATATAATGGATTTTTTTTTTAGGTTTGTAGTAAACAGGATATGAGGCCTTTCTTGTCATATTCAGCCAGATTGCGTGTCTACGAGCTTCTCCCCCCCTTCTCAGCAGCCAATTACTGAGAGTTTAACGAACCACCACCCTTCCTACTCTGCCCGGACTCTACATGCACTATGTGGGTCTGACAGGGCTGTTCCCCCCAGCTCACTACACTGCAGATGCCAGAGCGCTGACCCAGCTGTCCAGCTGGCTCCCCTTGGCTCGCCGCCGCCCCCTGAAGGTGGCCCATGTGGAATCCCGCCAGCCGCAGACGTGCCAGTTCCTCCAAGTCCACAAAGTACCTCGTGCTCGGCTTCGGCGCTCGTCTGCATCCCGCCACGTGTTCCGAGCTCCCTCTCTGCAGCCCCCCCCCCCCCCGTCCCCCACAGCACCCTGATATCTGAGCTGAAGAAATGCCAGCTGATTTGCCCCCTTACAAGTAAAACCACGATGAGGGAAAGTAAGGGATTCTGTCCATTTGAGTTTAAAGTCTCCCATCTATTTTATATGAATGTGAATATGCACAATTTGATTTTCTGTGTTCGTCTGCATGGTTTATTGGTGTCTGTCATGATCCTTAGGGCTTTGGGAAGTGCACTGTCCCAAACTGAGGCAGTGGCCCATCCGTGGGAAGTGTTTTCCGGTCGAACATCCTTAATGTTGTCTTGGAGCCCTGGAAATGCGCTCTGATTCTATGTAACGCTGTCACAGACAAGCAGCTGTGCTCTTTTAATCTTAAAGCAGGAGATCTACATTTATATAAATAAATTTAAAAAGAATGTATGAAACCCTCATCCTTATTCCTCACCCATTCCATTATACTTGTTTCGGAAATTTTGAAAATGTTTTCAAATTAGATGAGCTCCCCCATTTGGCACACTGTTAGAACAGCAACGTTTCAGCTGAGACGTGCCACAATTCACCAAATTCGTCACCAAATCACTGTCCTTTCGGAAGAATTGCTGTAGTTTGATATTTTGAACAAAAGCATCCATTAACTTATCGTGCATGTAATCCTGAACTTTGGTCTACAAACCTAATATCAGTGTTTTACATACAACATACTGACAATTACCTCAACATTTGGATTCTGGTAATGGGCAAACTTGACCTGTCTGGGGATGGTTCAGCCAGAAATCATAGCAACAAAAAGAAAATATTAAAACCATCATTTATTAGACTTTCTCAGTAAAATATTTTGTAACGATGTTTACTATTGGTATAGACCAGACAACGTAAATTTTATACATATCTGAAGTCATGCAATGTGACCCCCAGCTACCTGCCTGCATTCATATGTAATCTGCCTTTAACTTCACATCTCAACGAAAAACCATTAAAATTTAGAGCCAATATGTTCTGTGGTATTTTATGTTTAAGTACAAACA
Organism: Mormyrus hasselquistii; assembly: GCA_026779605.1. Lineage (NCBI taxonomy): Eukaryota > Metazoa > Chordata > Actinopteri > Osteoglossiformes > Mormyridae > Mormyrus > Mormyrus hasselquistii. The sequence continues at coordinate 159,975 of JAODKE010000135.1, forward strand.
AAACACACAGGGAAACGCCCCAGCTAACCAGCCACTGTCCTGTCCCGTCAAGTTGTGTTTAAATGTGCACAGATCCTTCAAAAAGTCTGGCATGAAGCTTTTACCCTGAGTAAGAACCTTACTCAATGACCCTGCCTAAGCATAAAGTCAACATGTTAAACCACTGTCAACTAGTACTTACATTAGCTCTATTTTAGTGTATTAACTAAAAGTTATTTTGATCATCAGATGTAATTCTCCTCCATGCTACCACTTTAACTGCTCAGCTTCCCAGACATTTATCAATTTTAGCTCCGTACACGATCTCCTACTTACACTTGTAACAACAAAAATTCCAAGGTGATTCAAAGCCTTTATTCCCTTACATTTTGTATGCAGGTACCACACTATATTATACACAAGACATGCACTACAATGAGACAGAGAGCTGCAGTAATGGTGGACAGGCCCGTGATCAGCTCCACACTGCCATCTGGGAGCAGAGTGTGAAGGTCATACGAGCGTCTCATGATGTCACACAAATGCATCGACCCTGATGACTGCATGATGCACGGTGTGATTATTCCACCAGGTGCTGAACAGGCTGAAGATCTAAAAAAAAAAAAAAACACTGATCGTCTTGAGACCAAAGGGTACCAGATTTTAACACGTCAATCCAAGATGGGCTGACAGTTCAGTGAAACAGCCGCAGTGTTTTCCTTCTTCCTGTAAATGAAAAGACTGATGGGAAACTGCTAAGAAAGTTGGGCCTTTGCCGCAAGACTCGACGGGTGGGACAAGCCAATGGTCTTCTCCCCTACGTGACGGCGCTGGTGGATGTTAACCTCACCCTTTGTGGTAAAGCCCTTACCGCAGAATGAACAGTTAAAGGGCTTGTCCCCAGTGTGTCGTTTCAGATGTACTGTGAGCTCTCCCTTCCTAATAAAACACTTCTCGCAAAAGGTGCAGCTGTAGGGCTTCTCGCCTGTATGAATTTTCTGGTGTGCAGAGAGTTGCCATTTGTTGCCGAAACACTTGCCGCAATCGGAACAGCTAAATGGTTTCTGTCCAGAGTGAATGAACTCGTGCCGGTTCAGCTGGCCCTTCCTGGCAAAGCCCTTGTCACAATGGGAGCACCTGAATGGCAGTTTTACTTCTTGACTTGTTACTTGATAGTTACTAGCTGCTTTTAAGGCGAATGGGTCAGTGTCGGTCTTTGTACTCCCAAGTCTGTGACTTTTTTGGTGAGATTTTAGTTCCGTCTCCCCAAAGAAGTCCTTCCCACAATCAGAGCAAATGTACAGTCTTTCTGTTCGTTCATTCCGCTTGTGAACACTCACACCTCTCAGGATCATTTCAGACTGCGGGACCTTTAACTGCATCTTTTTCAGGCGGCTTCCTTGGTAAATGTGCTGTGCGCCATCGAGGGTCATTCTGACGCCGCCGCCATGTCTCTCCGTCTCGCTGGTTTCCACTGCCCCCGTTATCACGTTCGACTGGAAACTGTCGTCCGAGTCACACCCGGGCTGGTGGTCGGCTTCCGATTCAGAGTCTTCCGATTCGGACTCCAGCGTCTCCTCTTTGATGGTGACCACAGCCATTTCTCCGAGATCGTCTCCAGCCGCTTCATCTTCACTCTCGGACGCAGAGTTCTGCCATTTTCAAAACAGGACTTCATTAGACTGCCCTTCACATAATACACAACCAAATCAACCGGTGACCTCGTCAGCATGGATAGGAGAGCCCTGGAATGGGTGATTATTTATTCTTAGGAATCACCAACTGAAATGCAATATTTCACTCAAATGAATACTGGCAGCTAACCGAAGGTAAAAATCAAGCCCAGCTTCTGTGGAAGGTTTTCCAAAACGATCCATGTGGACGTGGAACAACGTGCCGACCCCTTAGGGACTAACTGGCGGGGTATGGCATGAAATGGCCAAGCTTACTGGCACAGGTTAGAAGATTGAAAATGAAAGGTCAATCTATGGGCCACATTTATTAATGAATTATAAACATCTCGCAGGCTGGTACTCCTGCACCTCTTATAAAGTGGTAACTAACAGCTCTGTCCTGCTCTGTGGAAAACAGCTGGTTCCCTCAGTAGCAGTTCTACTGCTGCTAACCTTGAATCCTTTTTTTCTCTCTCTCTCTCTCTGGATCCTTAAGTTTAAATATTGTACGACAATTTTGGTATGATAAACAAATATACTGTGCATCTGTTGTGTTTGTTCCACCTTCATAAAGACAACATGCAAAATAATTACAATAAATAAATATTTTGTTGAATCAATGAGAGAACATTATGATCTCGATTCAGAGTAAAAAAAAAAAAAAAAATGCAGGTGCTCCATGCACTAGAAAATATTTTGTTAAATTGGGTAATGATAGTTGTGCAGAATATATTGGAGTAGAAAGTCATTATTTGGTTCAGAAATGTAGCAAAGTGAAAGTTGCAACAATGTAAAATCCTGAAGTAAAAGTACAAATTAGGGTTGAGCCAATGGATGATGGCATTGTGCATCACCAGCGGGTGACAGACATCGTGATGGTGAGCCGGCATCACACCGCGCGCCCCTCCTCCAGCTCACAGTGACATTTCCAGTGCCTCTGCTAGCTGCACACATAAAATGATTTTTAAATCTATGCAGATTGCAACTGCCTCAGTAAATTAAGGGGGCCAGTCTTCTTTAACTCTATTGCAAAACTGATGATTAAAATTTACCAACAGGGCTGACTCCCCTGTTTTCTGCTTTATCCATCTTAAACAATTTGTAATTGTTTTATTATTATTAATGCTTTTTCACAATTTCTTGGACTGCAGATTTAACTGACAATATTTCATGTTTAGGAAAAATATTCATCAATGAATTACTAATACTGAATGGACCAGAGAAAACTCCTGCTGATATAGTTTCAAATCCTGGCTGTTATAATTTCCCGCAGTGCATTTAAGTTATTTAGGCTAACTATTCGGCTGAACTTCAGAGATTTCAAACAGTTCTTTTTTCTGATTTTCTGATTAATAATATCCATGAAAGACAAACAAAATGTTAGTTTAAACCAAAATTAAAGAATGAAGTTGCTCCCAATCACATTTTATTCAGGAAAAACACACATTCACTTGGACACTGGAATGTAAATAGTGAAGACGCGATTTGAGACTCAAAGCAGGCAATATGGTGGAATAGTAAGTAACGACTGAGTGAGTAGGGGAGGATGGGCTGTGAGAGGGTTCATGTGTGTAAAAAAAACAGTTATAATAAAATATCCAAATATTTATAGCACCTTTAACAAAAAGACCAAACGCCCACCCACATGGCATCGCCCATCACAATATTGTCACATGACATTGTCATCACCCAACCCTAGTACAAGTCTGGAAAAGACCTACTTAAGTACATTAATGAAGTCTTTGTACATCGTCAGTTCACAGGGCCACCATTAGCCGAACCAAAGACTCTCCAGGTCTGCAGGATCAGATGCCTACCAGACTCGTCTCCTCCTCAGACTGCCGCGTGCCGCTCTCCATGGGCCTACTACCCTCCTGCTTAATTCCACAACACGTTTGAGTCTCTCCGTCGGCGTGGAGTCTCGCCGCCTGTTTCACGTCGACTTCCAGGGGCTCCTCTTTGATGGTGACGGCAGCCATTCTCTTTGGCTTCCCGGATTGAGCTTCAGTGAGAAACTGAACTTCTGAGGGGGGGGAAAGGCAGAGGTGTGAGAACAAATCACTGAAATTAAACCCCCCCCAGACAAATCAAAACAGATGCTGTACAGTCGACCACCATTCACAACAATGTCAAAGCCACACCGGCGATGAACTAGTGGTGTCAAAGGGACTGAAAGTATTGAATCTATCATGTATAAAAGTTTCAATACTCATTTTACATGATATCGATTCTACAGCCTGCACTTCTGGTTCACTCTGACCACAGAGACTCATAGGCTGCCAATGCGTACGCCTAGACCTGAGTGCAGTCTCACATACACTAAGATGACCAATCAGGGAACACTATGGCTTTGTGTCAAATGAAGATGGTTAACCACAGGGCATATGACAACATGTATGCAAGTTGTGCCACTTCACAATACTGACATTGGGGCAAATCAACATGAATATGACTTAAAAAATTTAAGGACAGACATGCAAGACAATGTAGAATCTTACTTTTAAATAAATAAAATATTAATCTGTATGAGCAGGTTGCAGTTTTATTTCCCTATAGTTTAAAACATTTTTGTAGTCAGTTAAAAACAAAAAATGTAGTCAGTTACATAGACGATAGCATGCAATTATTTTCATCTTTGAGTTGCGTTCGGCTCCAGACGATCTTGCAAAGTAGTGTTGATCAATCAGAATTTCAGGCACAACGTTTTAGAGCTCTGCAATTGTTTGAAGTGTTTGTGCTTTGAGACAAAAGACACAGAAGGCATGTAAAAGTAACGCATATTTGCTCTATTGTGCATTGTGATAATTATGTAAAGTAATATTTAACTTTAACGGTTTACTGCTCACTAATATCTCTGAGCACAATTACAAGGGCTACTGCTGTACTTAATATTACTACACTCTGACTGGGAATGTAATGCATAGGTTTGTATAGTAACATGAGTTTACAAAAGGCTGTAAAGTTTATATTGCTAACAAAACTGCAACAAATATTTTTTTAATTTACATTATATACTGTGTTGAATTTTGAAAACGGTAATGAATTTCAATAGCTTTCTTCATTCATATTGTATCAAAGTTTGAAATTTTGGCTTTGTGACAACACTATGAACTGTGGGTTTAAAAAAGGAGTCTGTCAGCATGAATACTGCAGTTTCAATCCCTGCCTGACACAAAGAACATGTAACAGACCAGACAAGAAAACTTGTGTAGAGACAGGAGGTTTTATTAGGCTATATATTCTGACCAGTCAGAATCAGACTGAGAAAATATAAATAGATACTACTTGAGACGACTTAAATGACCTTGTTCCTAAAGCAATAGATTAAAAACTTCCTACTGTTACATGCATAAAGCTCCAGGAATTCCGCATAACGGAAGAACCATCATGGTCCTTAAACACCCCCCATTTGGTGAGAAAAGCCCATCAGAGGGTGTTTTTCTTAAGTAAGCTAAAACAAAGCAAACTGCCTCTGCAACTCCAGCCAAGATCTGGAGGGATCTACAGTGAGTGGTGAAAGCGACTCAGGGAACTCCTGAACCTGGACAGAGTCTATGCCGGCTGACATAAAGATTAGCAACGTCATTAAGGAAACAATTTACCCTGGACGCTGTCTGCTTGTTCTCTTACCACCTGGCCAGCAGTTCAAGGCAAATAAGGCATTAAACAGACGGAAAATAGCTTCTTCCCCAGAATCATAGCGTCCTTAACCCGGCCCCCATCACAGCCCCCACAGTGCACCTCACTACCGCTAGGGTTCACTGATCCTCAGGAACAGCACTGACAGTTCCAAATTATCCCATCTGCTGCAGCTACATTTATCTTAATCATTTTAATTTTAATTCACTCATTAAAGTACAATTATTTTGTAATTTTATTTATGTTACCTCTCACTGTACCGATCTTAAAATGACCTCTGCCTTTGCTATGCATAATGTGTCACCCAGCTACACGAGAGCTGCCACACAATTTCATTTTATGTTTTTACAATGTGTTTATAAAGGTGTGCTACGTCTTACATGCACTATTTGCCGTTTTCTAAACTAAGGTAAAAGTTAATGCATTACCGACGCGATTACGGAGCAGCCCCCTCCAGTGTTGCCGCTCTCCTAGTGGGCTGAATGCACCGGTCCGCCGGTAACGGGTGTGGTCACCCCGTTTGTCAAACGCTGAAGAAAATGTGTCAAATTAAAACATCTACCGAAACCGGAGCACAGCAGAAACCATAGGGCCGAAAAATGTGGCGTTTGCCGGGCTGTTTAGGGGAGAGGATGGCGGTTCGTCCCACGCCTTTACAGACCGACCCCGGACAGCTTGATCACCAGAAAAATTGCAGTTCAACTCCGGGGCATAAAGCGGCCTCAGAGTCCGCGGCAAAACGCCGCACATCCGTTGCAGCGGCCTGCCAATTCGGCCGCTGCCATCTTACCTTCGAACAAACAAACACACTGGAGCCCCTATCGCGACGCCGCGCTCCTCCTCGGCTGCAGAACAGCAGAAGCTCTTGGGGAGACTTTGGGAGTGGGATGAAGCGGCCTCCACGAACTCGCTCCGGGTGTCGTAAATCAGACTCACATTTCATCCAGGAGCACTTCACCATATCAGCGCGCTAAGCAGAACCGTGACGAACCGCTCGGCTAGCGCTCGGAGCGCGCACGGCCTCGCGGTGACGTCGAATACGTAACGCTGCCGTATGGAGGAAGACGCGTTTCCATGACGACGCGTTTAATGAGGCGGTGTGCTGCCTGCCCATAGGCCCCTTTCACATGACCTCAAGCAATTTCCGTTCTGACTCGAGGCAGGTTTATCTTTATTTCCAGTTTACCCTAGCGCCGTTCCGGAGCATCGGAATACGGGAAAGCTCAACGCTAATCCAGTAAAAAAAAAAGGTAAAACTGAGAACAATACTTTCTCGAGGAGTTCACCCAGTCTCTGGTGCATCTATCACAAGTACCTCTAGAAGATGTTAAACGGATTGCAGACGTATTTTCCAAACGGTCCAAAATGGACACGCAAGTTCAGCCTGAATACACTGAACATTATATTCTTTATTTAATTCCTTGACACATTTTATTATTACTTACCTGGACAAGGGTGGCAAGCACAGTCATGATCCTTTGCCACTTCACCAGCAGGCAGAGTCCCCTTTGTACTGTCCCCTGGAATAAACATCTCTTGAGACTCATCCAGGGCAGCAGTACAAAGACGCTATCTAGCTCGCCGGTAAAATGACTGCCGAAGTCTTTCTAGAATTATCAGATATGTTGATACATTTTTGAGAAACATTTTCAGTCCTCTAAAATAAGTCAAATGTTTTACATTATACAGTGCGGTCAAAAACTCAATACGTGGATAGAAATTGTATTGAAAAGCAAATGCAAAATACATATTCACTGATCACATTATTTTTATTCATGTATTTTAAGCAAATATAATTAATGAAAAGGGAATTGTAATATTAATAAATCAGTATATAAATCAGTGGAATCTAGACGGACCTGGTTTTTGTTTAATCTGAATCCGTCAATGGGCTGATGTAAACATATCCTCTAGGGCAAAGTGCTGACTACACACGTAGGTGCTTCCACGAAGAATTTTGAAAGTTGACCACTCATTCTTTTGATCGCCCTCACCCAAAGAGCATGTATGTTTGTTTAACCACAGGGAAATCGTGGAAACTCAAATACGGATTTTTTTTGTTTGCTGTTAGAACAAAAATGAACACAGCAGCAGCATCTCTTTGATGACTGTGCCATGCTTGCTAGATGGGCTGCTGTTGACAGATGTTAGACCGGAAATAAAGATCATTTTCGAATCAGAAGGGAAGTTGCCTGAGGTCATTGTGAAAAGGGCCTGTCATCAAAATCCACACGCCACACGGAGAACCCGTGGTACTCCGGTTTCCACCTGGTCCAGAATTCTGGTTTTTAATTTACATTTTGAGTTCTGTATATATATATATATATATATATATATATATTGTATCAAAATCTTTTTTTTCCTCTGCAATATGTACATTACATTTTACATATTTAGCAGATTATGTACTTCCTCTTAAACACGTTGCTGACTCGAGGTTAATTGTTAAACAACCATTAATCTAATTTCTAAAGACTTATTGTCAGTATCTTTTTTTATTGATGCGAATTGAACAAACTCGGATATTTAACATTGTACACATTGTACCAAGCAGCAACTATAACATACATGTAAACCAAAGATAGGTCGATTTTCCTTTTGAAAAAACAATTTAACACAATTTCTTGCATTGCTGTGATGCATTTTCGCCATTACTCTAAACTAAAGAATCACTCATTTTCAAAAGCTAGACAATTTGAGATAATCCCCCAAAATCTACTTTTATAAATATTAAACTTGGCAATTAAAATTACAAAGGTATCATCATGTCATTATCTTATTTAAAAAGACCCAAATTTATATGAATGCACTCAAAACTTTGAATATCAATTTCGTTGACCAGCCAGCCATTTAAAGCAATACAAAAATGTCAGTAATATTACATAAAAATAGTTGTTTCTTGAATGAATTAATTTGCAGGAGCGGAGAGTACCTTTGAAATGGCCAAACTAGTACATTTGTTGTTATATTTATTTTAGACCAAAAAATATAGTCACCCACCCACAAATTGCCCGTGCTTGAGATAAAACTTGAGTACTGTGAAATGCATTTAATTAACTTTTTAAAAACAACAGGAATGATTCTAAAAAGATCATAATATTACATATATTATATTTCAATGGCCAATATCTACATAAGCTTTAAATAAAGTTTACATCGGAAAAAATATTGAAGGATATAAATAAAGTTTTGTTGCGGTGTCATTTGTGCGCATGCGTACAGTGCTAAGACGGAGTGCGCCGTTTCCCGAGTGTGAGGAGAGCTGTACGCGCTGTTACTCTTCTGTTTTTACGACAATCCCACTAACATAAATACGGACCTAGGTTTACTATACTAGTTAAAATATGCCGAAGAATAAAGGTAAGTAAAGGCTGCTAGTTTTTCATTGTATCCCAAAAGGCAAGAATCGAGCTGCGTTGAGGAACGTGCCCTGGGGATTGATTTTAATTTGGACTTAGCCAGTTAGCCTGCTAGCCTGACACAAGTTTGTACATTTGACAGTGTCGTTCTTAAATACCTTTCACCGGGTAACTTTATAGATCAGTGTGTGTGTTTAGGTCCGGCTGTTTGGCTAGAAGGCCTTATCGTACACGGCCCGACGGATCGGGTGCCGCCCGTCTCTCTCCGAGCTGGCTCCGCATTTGTTGTGCTGTGAGTGGTTTGTTAAGAAAACCCGCGTTGGAGTGTGGACAGGACAGTCGCTACAAGATAATAATGCTCCGACCCAGGAACAGCTAGAGTGTCATATAAGTGAAAGCAGAAAGATTAACTTGGGAAAATAGCCTGGCATTAGTCTGCTGTACTACTGCACGTGTATATAAACTGCCTTGTTATTCTTAAAGGTTTTCCAGTCGCGTGATGAGTCCGAATTGGCATCGTCAGGTTTTCTCATTGCTGTTTTCCATTTTCCATGCAGGTAAGGGAGGTAAGAACCGAAGACGTGGTAAAAACGAAAATGAGTCCGAGAAGAGAGAGCTGGTTTTCAAGGAGGATGGACAAGGTGAGGACAACCACACCTCCTTCAGTGCATTTGCCTACACAGTGATACAGAGTAGGAGGTAATCCCAATTTTCATGTCCCTCCTTAGAATATGCACAGGTCATCAAGATGTTGGGTAATGGACGGCTGGAGGCCATGTGTTTTGATGGCGTGAAGAGGCTCTGTCATATCCGGGGGAAGCTCAGGAAGAAGGTGACCTGACACTTGAAGCTGCTTGTACTGCACAACAAACCGCCAGCGCTCGCTAGCGGATAAGCATTTCTTCTCCGTAGAGTCTTCAGCTTTATTTGTATAGCGCATTTTCGCAACATTACGTTGTCTCAAAGCACTTCACATTAGCACATGCACAGTAATTGTCAGGGCTTTAGATAACGGGCAAAACATTTTTCTGGACACCGGCTTTTTGGTACCATACAGGCTTTTACTTACACCCACAATTTGGTAAGATGATTAGTATCTCACCTAAAATATTATTGAGATGTGTATTGTGACACCTAAAACTTTGTAATCGGTGTAAAGTGTATCTTTGTTTAGTAAGTGTGTTTGGCTTTAAACTGCAAAAGCGCCGCCACTCCACTGACATCTTTTTTTTACCTCGTCGATCCACAACATCTCCTCTTTTAAAGATGTTCTGGCTGCTGATCTGTCACACTTCAGTGCTTGTCGCTTCCATGATTCACCAAAACAGCAGCGCGTGGCTCCGCTAACTGAATTTAATGAATATAAGGATACGCCAAATTTTAGTTTTGTCTAAATATCTCCAATGCCGGACACTGAAACAGCTTGCCAGCTTATCAGTGAAGTGAAATGATGTTGCATTGCTTTTTTTATAGTCTACAGGGACACCGAGATCTCTTGAGCACTTAGCTGAACAGAGAGACCGCAGACGTTTAGGTTGCCACTCTGATTTCTAGCAGCACTTTCGTCTGTGTGTTTAGCTTAAGGATTTTTTTTTAGCCATTCAGCACCAGATGCCTCCCCGTCTACTAACCCTAAGAAGTGGGATACATCACCTGTTTTGACAGATGCATATAACTGCGTATCATCAGCATAACAACGGAAACCATGATTTCTAATGATATGAAACACACATGTGAATTAAACACTAATGGACCCAGCACTGATTCCTAGATTCCTTATTTTAAATATGTGGTGGACTGTAGTCTGTCTTATTGGTCAGTCTGCTTTGTGTAGCTCAGCAGGCCAAGCCCCTCTGCCTGTGATCAGATGGCCGCTGCTTCCTGCCAGTCCTCGGGCAGGACAGTCACAGGTCCCTGGGCCTTTGAATGATACCCTTAACCCCCAGCTTCCAGTGGCTACCCTCTTGCTGTTACCTCCAAACCAACTTGCCCCTGAATGATGAGGAAATTGGGGCGAAGGCAGTTTCCCCATGAGGATTAGTATCTCTATTTCATTCTACATCCAAGACCTGCGGAAATGAACAAGAATGTATGGCGGGGTTAGCAGACTAGGACTCGCGATTTAAAACCTTATATGTAGTTCTTTCCATTTCGCAGGTTCTTCGAGAGAATTCTCTGTCCTGAGGACTTGGATGTCAGTTATGGACCATCTGTAGACTTTCGGTCATGCCTGATAACTTCTGCTAATACCCAGAAGTTGTGCTCCTCCCTGCTGACACAAGCAGCCTTCTGAATGGGATCGGCTCCCTCCATGCAGTTTTTCGTTAATGTACTGTCTGTTCTCTCTTTTCCAGGTTTGGATTAACACATCTGACATCATACTGGTGGGACTGAGAGATTATCAGGTAGGCCTAGTTTGCATATCTGCAGGAGCGTATCTATCGTTAGCCTGTAGCCTTTGGGGGCGGGGTTGGAATCGGGGCAGTGTGACTAGTCTTGTCTCTCGTCTCACTCGCAGGACAACAAAGCTGATGTTATCCTGAAGTACAATGCAGACGAAGCGCGGAGTCTGAAGGCCTACGGGGAGCTTCCCGAGCACGGTAAGTCTGCCCGGACCCTGTCTGCACAGAAGGCGGCGAGAAGATGGCGGCCCGGACTGACCGCTCCGGCTGCTGAACTGGATGCGGCGGACGGCAGCTGAAGGCTGTTTGTGCGATGGGGCCGTCTCACCTGTCCTCTCATACGCGTTACTCTGTTTCTCCTTTCCAGCTAAAATTAATGAGACCGATACCTTTGGCCCTGGGGACGACGACGAAATCCAGTTTGATGATATTGGCGATGACGATGAGGATATCGATGATGTAAGTGCAGTGAGGCGACACTGGATGCTGTGGATTCCGCATACAGTTTCCCTGTGTGTGAATGGGGTGGCCCCTCTACTCTTTTTTTTTTTTTTTTTTTTGCTGGGGCCTGAAAGGCTTGGAGTTTGTGTCATGGGGGCGGTATTGGCGGCACTGCCCCTGCCCTCTGGGCTTAACGCTCCCTACTCTCTCCTCAGATCTAAACGAGGACTGGTCCAGGAAAGGGAGGTAAACATACCTCCCGGGAGGACCTGGACAAGATGCCCCAGGGAATTCGGGGCTGGTTTCACGTCTCTTTGTAGAAAGCGGACGTGGATGTGTAATTCCTGCTGAAAATGCAGCCTCCTCCATGGTTTCATTTTAATATATTTATATTTTACTTCACCCGGCATTCAGCACATTTACAGTAAAAACTTGGCCTCTTTTACATTTGTTAATTTTGTTTATTTGCTGCCTTGATGCACGCCTGACCAAATTGCCCTGCTAAGTATCAAGGCCCGTGGAAAGGTGTTGAACACACTCTTTCATGATCTCTTTCTTTCCTTCCATCCAGTATTGTTGAGTTTGGTAATGTGACTAAAGATTGATTATGCAAATAGAAATAAATGGCAAATTTGTGTCAGAGCTATAACCAACAGCTTTGTTTTTTTTCCCCTGCTCAGTCGGGTGGCTTTTCATATTTGGATGATTAACTAACTTAATGTTTTACCTACGTGGTCTTTTGCAGTTTAGATCTAGTTATTACACTTTCACATGTGAATATTTCTTTAACCAGGTCTTCTGCCGTAGACTATATATAAACTACATACATCTGGGAAATGGTGTTCCTGTATGAGCCCGGGTGAATCTACATGCACACCAGTGTGCAGCCTTTGCAGACCAAGACTGCACTAATCCGCTGTTTTCAGTAGGTTTGTGTATTTGGTATCTGCTCAGAGCGTTTCTCACATCTCTGCTAAGCTCTTTATGGATGCCTTTAAATAAAGTGACTTAAAATTCTCCTGGTGTTTTTGAATTATGGAAAAAAAAACAACTGTTTCATGACGGAATGAATTTAAGGTTGGTTTATTAGAGCGTCTGAAATGTTAGTAGAAAGAGTCTTCTGTGCTGATTTCAGGCATTCTTTGAACATCTAGACTTTTTTTTCATCGAATTTGTTTTATTTAGAGAATTTAAATGGAAATGACAAAATCAGAGAAAGGAGACAACGTCAAATCTGTTTAATATCCTAAACAGTGATTCTTAGCCACTGAAATCCCCAGAAAGTTTTTGGTTGACACTGAAATCCTTGTACGTGCTGGTTCCAGAAAACAGTCTCTCTTAGCTGACCTGTATCCTGGTATTTTAGGTCGATTGTACATTGACCTTTTTTAAAAAGACAGTCCCCCCCCCCCCCCCCCCCCCCCCCAGTGGGATAAGCAGTTAGAACATGGATAATACCCAGGATT
>JAODKE010000136.1:13009-29920 GCA_026779605.1 Mormyrus hasselquistii
AAGAGGAGGCTTATGGATGTGGTGAGAGAGGATGTGCAGGTGTGAAAGAGGAAGGCCAAAGAGGAGGCTTATGGATGTGGTGAGAGAGGATGTGCAGGTGTGAAAGAGGAAGGCCAAAGAGGAGGCTTATGGATGTGGTGAGAGAGGATGTGCAGGTGTGAAAGAGGAAGGCCAAAGAGGAGGCTTATGGATGTGGTGAGAGAGGATGTGCAAGTGATTGGTGTGAAAGAAGATGATGCAGAGGACGGGAAGGAAGAAGCATGATCCACTGTGGCGACTCCTAACGGGATCGACCAAAAGAAGGAGATGAAGCGTTAATAAGGAGGCTTTCATACAAAATAGTTCATTAATAAGAATAACCGCCACTTATGCGCATCACGGGGAAAATACAGTCTGAAATTAAATTATATCATAGACTTCTTTTGTGGTTTGGCCCTTTACATCCGGATGTAAACAAAAATTTATTAAAACGGTTCTGCAGTCGCATGTCAGACAAGTGTGTCTGTGGAGGCCGCTGTCGAGACGCTGTTTGATCTCACATTTGAATTATGTCTGCCGGCTCTCCCTCCCCGGACAGCTTGATGCCACCTCCGGGGGACACGGAAACTTAGTGCAGAAACTCGGGAAGTAAATACGCCGGCACCGACGGCGCGCAAGGCCTTTTGAAGTTCTTAGCGCGGCCGTGCTAATTATCATCCGTTACGCCGGATTTTAATGCACCTGCCACTTAACAGGGCAATGGAACTGGGGGTGTGAAGGGGGAAAAAAAAAAAAAAAAAAAAAAACGGAATCAAATGTTTCCACTAGAATGTTGTGTCATCTCATGGGAATGCAGTACAGCTGTTAATTACTACTGAAGGGAAGATTGGAAACTGAAGGTCGTTTGAGAGAAACAAAATCTAAAAATATCTAAGTAATTTCAAAGTATTTAAACACAATCAGCACTTTGTAATGAATACAAACCACTATTATTGATTTAATTAAGATATGTGCATTAGATGCGGTATTTCAGCCCCATACCTAACGGTACAGAATAATTACACTGACACAGAGCGGCACCGTGGCTGCAGGATTATGGACCCTTTGATAAGGAAGACCAATATATTTAGGCACAGCCTGCGTGGGGCGGCTTCTAAATAACCCGAATCAGGCTGGAACCTGAGCCATAATGTGTTTTTCTTTATACACACGGCTCATGCCAGTAAGACACCAGTCCAATGTAGAATTTCGTTTAATAACCGTTACAAGTGCAGCAAAATTATTGTTAGTACTTATTAATAAGAACGTACAGGCATGTGGCTCTGCGATGGGGAGGCGCCCTGTCCTGGGTTATTCCCTGCCTTTCATCTAAAGCTAACTGGACAGGCTCTGGGGCCTTGGGACCCTACGTAGGAAAGGCAGGTTTAGAAAATAGATGGATATAGACATATATTACAAATAAACACCTGCAGTGAAGGATGCGAAAAAAGTGAAGGATGCGCAAAAGACTAATTATAATGCATAAACATAATTATATACATCATTAAAAATGGATGGTTATATATGAATATGTCCAGCAGTAGTTGAGGTTTTTATAAATATCCCTTTAAACAATGATGCGCATATTGTCATTAAATGGCAATTAACATGCATTTCACAGTGGAAATGTATAGATATGCAGGACTTACCTCACAAGGAGGCTCCAGAATCATCTAGATGGTTCTTTGCGATTCACACTCATACAGGCATAGAGTGCGACACTGACACACAGACGCACGCAAATCTGACATTCCGGCCCATGTGTTCACAGTCAATACAGCAAACATGCTTCAATGTGTACAGTAAGGCAAGAGGGATTGTGGGAAAGGCTGGGGGACTGTCAACAAGGTCATGTGACACTGGCACAGAACGTACATTGGACGAAGGGTTATTTTGCCAACATCCCCCTTTCAGGGACAACTGGGAATGGGGGATGAAGTGTGAAGTGGTGTGTTGTGGTGAAGGGAAGGGAGAAAACAGCTTTATGACAAACAAACCACAAATGGAAACTCGCTGCTTTAGCAGGATAAACAAAAGCAGGGAAGAGAAACAGGAAAGATAAGGAACGCGCATCTCAAGAAAATGGTGGTTCAGCTTCGCGTTCCTGCCAAAGGTGCAGAAGACAGCCATATATAGCAAAACGAAGAGAGACAGGTGGGACCAATCGATACATACAAAATATACAAAAAAACTATTTGCATTGTAGACCACAATGCAGGCCTGGCAGGAATTTCATATCAAAATCCCAGCATAATTGATTTCTTTTTTTCCGAAAACAAACCCTTCAGTGGCTCTTTTGTCACAAGTTCAGAAAGCAGGCAGACTGTGGTGATATGATCCATTCAGGTTCTATCACTCATCAGTATCAATCCCAGCCACCCTGGTAGCTCATCTCTCTGAAACCATTAAAATAATGCTGAAAAACGCTGATAATGACACACATCTGAGTCCGTGTCTGTCAGTACGAGTTTAAACCCCTGGCAGTTATATGCAGCATCAGAATGGTTTAAGATCAATGGACGCAGAGACCTCCCCACAGGGGGAAAACGGGGGTGACTAGATCCAGAACCAAACCATGACAATTATAACCCGCTGAGGTGTAAAACTCAAAATTGGACAGAGCTGCTGACTCTAATGAAGAGAAAATCCAGAGAGCCAGACCACCGAAAAAAATGACATTGTGAAAAATCTGAACAGGTCTTTCTCTTCTCAGCCCACCCCCAAACCATTTGTCATTCTTTCGTTAATGTACCAAATGTGACGGAAATGAGAGTGTGTGTGCTGAATTATATTAAATTAGCAAGAGTACTTTATTTCGACCTGGAGATGGTGTACAGTCATTGTATCAGCTGTCCAAGAATAGCTGACCAGTCAAGAGCAGCGGTCAACTGCAGCAGAAGCAATTACAGCTCAAGGAGCCGAGGTGCTATAGAGAGGCACCTGTTACATACTTTTAAAGTTAACAGAGCTTCAGCAACCGCGGTGTCGCCTCCCTCACTCGTTTAAATTAAGTTTCAATTATTTATAACCGCTGTTAAGTACGATCGACCACATTCGACACAGCCCCTTGCGATCGGTTCCGTGTGGCGATTTCACAGTGCAATTTAGCGTGTGGGTTTCACTGAGGCCGGGTATTCCCCAGCAACAACTGACTGTGGGGAAGGAGCAGCAAATCGCTCTTCCCTTCACCTCCCTTTTTGGATATTATTTTATTATTTTTAAATGATATTTTTGTAATGATGAACTTGTTGCCTTAACTACAGTAATTGGTGCCATATATTTTGAAGAAATACATATTAAATAAGGTGCTTAAATATAAATACCCAGCTATATAAATTCACTCAAACTAAAATTATATGTATTAAAAGTTGAAAGCAATGCTTGCAGACTTGGAGTATAAATACTTTCTAAGCACGAAAATAAATTATGAGAGATTCATCTGCAAATATAACACACCCATTCACCCATCTATCTATTCATCTAACTCCTTTTGTAATATAGGATCGGGGGGGGGGGGGGGGGGGGGGGTGTGTACAAAGCCTGCTCACCAGAGAAGGCAACCCTGACTTTCCAGTGCAGAATGGGTCAGGCCGCCCTCTGCCTACAGCCTAGTACCTGCTTCCTTTTTCCTCCACAAACAGAACCACTGTACTACACTGTCAGAAGAAAGGGTACTAAAAAAGCCACAAATGAGGTCTCCATGCAAGGAGGTGACTCCAGACACAGGAGCTGAGGGCTTGGGGGGGGTTGCTGATCAGTTGCAGCCTTCAGAACCAAAATGAGGGGACCAGCTGGCCAGACGGCCCCCCCCATCCAATTCTGAGACTTCAGACCGCACCCCCACAAACCATGCTCACGTTACATCACACAGAGATAAAGGACAAAGCGATCGGTCTTCACACACAAGCAGGTTAACACAATAAGGCTGCCACCGCGAGGGAGACAGGGAGCAGGCAGAGACGCAGCCAGTCTGGCTGACTGTGCACGCGTTTGTCTCCCTGCCGCCCGCTTTCATGCGGCCGAATGCGCGAGCCGCATCCGCAGGGCGTGTCACGGGGCCTAAACCCAAGACTCCCAGCTGCAGGCAGAGTGGCAATGAAGAAACATCGCCACAAGCGAGTCAGCCCAGTAGACAGATGAAAAAAGATATTTAAGAGAAAAAAATACAACGAATATGAACCTTGAAACACTCGCAGAAGTTAAGTTCTCCCTTTGTCATCTAACCCATTGCTTTGGTGTCGCTGGGCAACACTGGATGCTGCTTTCTGGTATTTTACACTAGTGTAGTAGGGATGAAGCGCCGGTGTAGTTTTGATCTGACAAGCTTTCCTGATGTTCTAAAGCAGGGCTATTCAACTCGGGCCCTCGATTCCAAATCCAGGCCTTGTTTTCAGTTCTCCCAGACAGTTAGTTTAATAATTACTGATTCTGATTGGTCAGAGGCTTCACACCCGGCTCACAGGTGAAGGAAGGCGGGAAAACCAGCAGGACTCGGCCCCTGAGGACCGTGAGCGGAATAACCCTGTTCTAACGTTTTGTACGAGCACATGCTAACTCTCCCTCCTTTCTGATCACGCACTGGAAGCTCAGCCCAGCAACATTTCGCCCAACCCGGCTCCCCCGGCAGCCCTACGCTCATGACGCATCATCCATCGCACTCGTACGTCACTTTGGACATCAACTAAATAAACAAACATAAATTATTTTTATGAGGTCTCGAGTAGGACACAAAACTCCATTTAAATAAGTCACTTGCAGGAAAGCCTGAAATTACATGGCTGAGTCGCTGCCATTCTCACCACTCACTGCAAAATCCCACCTGAACTGGCCGATAGCAGCCAAGAGGAGGGAACCCTAACATATCATAGCGGCCATTTGCTATTGACTGCCCACCACCCCCCCTATCCCGTAACCCATTGGTATGATCCATGCATACAGATTAAGGAACCAATCAGCAGAACTTCTTCCTGGAGGTCATTTATGTGCAGGGGCAAGAGCCTAATACCTAGTAAACCATGATCCATAAATTATTACCTTCCATTTACACAATGGTGGAAATACCACTACCCCCCCCCCCCCCACTGAAGACCAGTTTGCTGTAAGAGAGGCTTCTTTAGAACCACAGAGGATATAAACACCTGTGTCTGCAGTATTCTGGAATCAAACTTAACCCAACACTTTGCTGTAATAATGTACAATAAAAATCTTTTTTTCTGGTTCAGCTGTCCTTTGACAAAAGTGCCACTCAGCATTTGAACAAGGACTCCCCGCTTTTTGCAGGAAAAAAAAAAATGGATTGCCTAGATTGCGTCCCAGAGAAGACGCGTTCCTCTATCCTTAAGAAATCTCCAAGACATCACAAGAGCTCTCCATCAGGAAGGCTTAAAGGTCCAGGAACGTGAAGAAATGGGAGCTGGGAGAGCATGAGAAGCAGAGCATTGAGCGAACACCGGGAAATCTGCGAAGCTCTCGCGGCGCCCTGCTCACATCTCCAGCCTGAATGTCTCCTTGAAAATCTGGAAAGTAGAATCGCAGACCATCTGTGCTTTGGGAGAGGAGGATCCCCCCCCCCCCCCCCAAAAAACAGCCCACAAAACCACTCCATCTTCTGTAAGTACCCTGTGGCTGGGAGCCTTGTGCACCTTTGTAGTGATCCAGGCCCGGCTTTCTAAGGCAGGAGAGCCATCGTAACAAGAGCAGCTCCCACCGCAGCGCCCGCCAGCAACGGCAAACGTGCATTAAAGAGACGACTGAGAAGCATTAACATCCAGTGCAAAGCAAATCCTCCCAGACATCTGAAAAATATCAGGTAAGATTTTTACAGAGGTTTTAATGAGCAGAAACATTATACACACACATATTCAAACTGAAAAAAAGGATCAAAGCTTACAAATTCACCTTAAAATAGATTAGCTGGCTACTTGAGTTTAGAAATATATAAACAGAAAAGAGCCCATGAAATCTAATATAAATATATTATTAATAAATGTAATAAATAATGTGCTTAATTCAGAAGAAATTTATTTGCAAAAGAATTCAGTTCAGTGGTTTTTGTTTGTTGCTATAATGCATGTTTTCTCTCCAGAGAGGAAAGGACTTCACACCTGTGCGGCGTCACACACACACAAACACACACACAGGCACGTGTCATCCTGTGCGATGACAAGGTATAGTAGATTCATCACACTCTTATCATGAACAAACCCAGTGTGCAGGAATTGTAAGCGCCAGGTTCCTCTACGATGGTACCATCGCCACAGTGAACCAATTTATTTTTATATGCATGTCACACGTGTATCAGAGGTCATCGCAGGCCAGGAGTTCAGTTACAGATATCAGAACAGCGAGAATAATTTGATCTGCCACCTCTTTTTTGTTTTACGGAGAAAATCCATACCTCTTCACACCTTTTTAAATATATCCATCGCTGTCACTCTTATCGTTTTATCTTTGCCCAAAGCAACTCATGCAGTTTACGGATTTATACAGCAGGACGTTTCTATTAAAGGCTCTTGGGCTCTTCTAGGATTCAGAATTTACTGTGTTGCCATTTACTGCCCAAAAAGCTCTTCTGGAAAGGAACTGAGGAATTTGAGGATTTTTCTCAAAATTCAGGAAGAAAATACATTTTAAATACATAACAAGTTGCAAATTAGCATGTTGTCCTCACACAATGTCCGTGCACCGTTTTAACAGAGGGTAGGATAAAATATTCCAGAAATGAAACGCTATGTGGGAAGAAAGTAATTTGCAGATGCTACAAACACCGAACAGAAACCAGACTGCGCTAATGTAATCGCTTACACCCCTGACAAGACCGCCGACCCCCCGCATTTTCAGAGCTGCAACAAAGCTCAAAGGTGAGCTGTGTTTGCCCCTGTCCTGCCAGCCCTCCGACGTGCCCGCATGAACCGAATGAGGACACCAGACAAATTAGCCCCAAAGAAAAATGTTTACATGCGGGCAAGTCTCTCAGACGAGGACAGAACGGAAACTGGCAAAGCGACAGCAATCACTAAATATAACTTTTTTTTCTTGACGTCTTTGATTTTAAGACCATTTTTTGTCTGTGGCAAGGAAGTCAATCTCTCTCAAAAGGGCCCAGTTTAGTGTGACATAACACTCAAACAGATGAGTGTATAAATTTACCTGGGTCAGGCCCCGTTTGAGGCTGACATTTCATAAATACCAAACTTTAATCAGGACAAAGGTTCTCTACAAACAAAACTATTTTGGGTGATTTATAGGAAATTTCCATGCAGTTAATGGGGAAACGGAAAACTGAGCATTACCAATCATATAAAACTAGAAATGACAATATTTAAAATGTTACCCTTTGCTGGACCCTGAGAATCATTACATTGATAGCCTTTCACAATATCACCAAAATAACCACGACATGTAAACCCGGAGACAGAGATCCACAATTATGTACCTAACCCTGACCTCCAATGAAATCCAGAAGGTGAAATTTAACCCCAACTGTGGAACAAAAGAAAACCAAAACACTGTCAACCTTTCCTGTGCACAAAAACATTCCAAAAGCTGAAGGCGAGCCCAAGTCACTAGACCATAATTGGCTAGACACAAACATCACGGTGAAGCATTGCAGGGCGTCGGAGGTGAACACCTGAGTGCTCTGCGGTAAATCTGCATGGAGCCTGACGATGTACTCAGACCTCAGCAGCCTCCATGGGACTCAGCGGAGCACCAAACCAAAGCTCGCCCGGGGCCCCAGTGCATCATGGGCAGACCAGCGCCCCCAGTCTCATTTCCGCCACATCGCCCAGCACACAGCAAAACTGCCCTGCAGAACAGCGCCCCCTGTCTCATTTCCGCCACATCGCCCAGCACACAGCAAAACTGCCCTGCAGAACAGCCCCTCTAATCACTCCACGGGAATTCTCTCACACCAGGCAGCCCCATAAAAAAAAATGGTTATCTGAACAGATACTCGCCCCCAAGACTTGACAAAAAAAATGTCAATTTCACTGGCTTTTATCCCTATTCATATCGTGAATCCAGATGAATTAAGGAGTTTTAGCTGGACACCAGCAGGCAAAATCTTAGAAAAACTTTTTCCTTTAAATAAAAAAAGAAATTAATTGGAGCTTTAAAGTGGCATACCACACAAGGAGTTTTTAAAGTATTCCTTGTGTTATTATGAGAATAAAAATAAACAAACCTCAAACTAAGCTTCAAAACAGATGTAGCCTGTTTAGATTTGTATACTGATGAATCTAAATTAAACAGGAAATAATACTGACGGCATCTAATAATCACAATGAACTATTACATTCACTATGTCTAATATGCAGTGCACTGCAGCTTTACATTTTTATATCTGTAATCGCAAAAGGCATGTCATTCTGTAACATTAAACTGCAACCCATCACACCATCGCAGCAAAATCATCATCCCATCCCCGTCAGCTTATAAAATGAAATTTGAAAAGCCGCAGATGAACAGATGAACAACACAACAATTCAGACCCTTAGGAATCAAAGCATTCCAAAGTTCCTCTTCTGGAGCACATACCACGTGCGGTTTTTATGGACCTCATAACTTGTAAATAGCACCATAATGCCAATAAAACATTTTTGCTGAGCGACACCCTGCTTCGGCGTAATGCGAGGCCACTAGAACAGCTAGTCATTGGTTTGCCAATCGCACTACTGACGTCAGGAATTCTTATTTTCAGATTTTGCTTTGTTAGGCTTAGGCAATATTAGCAAGCAAACACACCACACGCTTCGAATAGTATCCAAATTCCTTATTGACAAGTGGATTAACGCCAGGAACACATGCGAGACGTCAGTTCCTGCTCCCTGTTTGTTCACAAAAACATCGTTAGAACAGATTGTGGGTGCTCGAGTTCAAGGACGTGGAACCACGAGAACAAACACTGCTTTCGAAAGGAGGCACGGATATCAGCAGATACAGGTCCAGCAGTGAGGTTTGGACCTACAGGTTGGCAGTAAAGCCTGAGGAGGCCTGTCATGCAGATGGACCATCAACGGGGAGCGGAGAGGTTAAGGAGGAAGGCAGAACAGTGGTTTTGAACTGGGCACCAGACACAGAAAAAGCAAACTGATTCATCATACTTGCAGAAAACAGCACTGCTTGTTTGAGATGGCTTAATTGCCATTAAAAACAGCCAAAATAAAAACAACAATAATGAAAATAAAAATAAAGAAACGGGAGACAGAACAGGAAATTAAAAGAGTTATGCTTAGGATATTCATGAACGTCATTGCTGTTCAGTACATAATACTTTTAATAATGCACTAAATGGATCATTTCGATGCTAGTCAAAAAATCAGTTATTGTTTTTGACAAAAGTATAATGTACGAATAGGCAAATTAAAATGCTCAAATCTATCATTCAAGACAAACGCAGTTCCCTAAAGCACAGAAACAGACATTTCAAAATAGTTGTTGCCTTCCCAGGGATTAATAAGAGCTAAGGCTTATAGAAGACACTTCAATAAAAAAATTAAAATATTAAGTAGGGAATTAAAACTCCAGAAGACCGCAAAGTTAGTTTACCTGTCTGGAAAATTTAGAAAAGACAAGGAAAAATTCATCCCTTGACAAATTAAGCCCTCCTGGGCAAAAAATATGTGCTTGGAAAAATCAACACCAAAAATTGGCGTAGGAGATCAGCCACCGCTGAAATTAGACTACATGGGCCGCACTTGCTCATCAGATAAATGGTGCAAAGCGAGGGCATAAAGATGACATTTTGACAATCCCCCAACCCAAATACCCGCAGGACAAGCTGTGGCATGTGACGATGCATTAACTACCTGTTTTATTCAGCGGTAGAAAGCAGCATGAGTGCGGCAGGTGCTTTGACTAGATACCGCAGGCGCTAAAACGCTTCCCCACATAAGACCCGGCAAACTCCAGTGTCAGCACCGAACGTGGTGCCGCGGCCCCCCGGTCATAGCAAGGCTATGTCAAATGACGCCATCACCGCAGCAGCAACGCGGCGCGGTCGCAAAACCGGTACACCGACGTCGGCAGCATGTCGCATTTTCATCCAGCATTAACTTCGTTTTAGGGGGGCAATCTATTTTCATAGCTGTCACCTCTTTAACAACCTAAAATAACCCATGTATATTACAATAAAAGTCGATTGAAGTCCCCCCCCCCCCCCCCGTCTTATTTACTCTTGCATGACGAATAAATTGCAATAACGCGTCTGATATTAAACCACGAACGTAATAATTTTAAAGTCCTCTGTGACCATGGCCGGGACACGCGATTAGACGAATGGATGGATTGATTTTAAAAGGCAAAGGCATTACATTTCCTGAAAACTTAATGAACGAAACACAAGCAACAGATCTATTTCAATCATAAAACAACGAACAAAAATTGCACGGCGAAACAAGAATACAAAATATATTTCCATTCCATTTGGCCTCATATTTAATTAATTTTGACATAAGGTAAGACGTCAGTGGTAAAGAGAACTGTCTATGGTTTTACAGAGATGACGGTTGTGGTACATTGCTGTTTAGTCAATATATGTTTTTGGGTCGTATAGGCTAATATTTGCATTGCTATTACTGAGAAAATGGTAGTTCACAAACTCCTGACGGCTATTTCTCACACCGAGAAAACTAAAATTCGGATAGGGCAAAAAGTTAGGCTATTTTATTTTATTTAAATACGGACACAAAAGTTGCAGGCCCACTTGAGACATAACTCTGTGTTACACTATCCAAGTTTATGCGCATATCTTTTACACAGCAAAACTGCTCTTAAGTCATTTGCAAAAAAAAAAAAAAAAAAACTTAATGAGAAGGCGTGTAAAAGATTTTGATTATAAACAAAAATATACTTTAACGAATAGTCTGAACGGCAAAAACATGAACTTACAGAGCGACAAAATAGCCTACTTTCAGTTATTCTTCATAAACGAAAGTTTTTTCCTCTCTCTTACCCCCAGTGGACTCGTGTTCGTAGTTAACTAAAACCACAGACATGTGGCTCCAGGTATCCTTTAACCAGACTACTTTCAAGTGTGTTTAAAGATTAGATCAGATCGTTGCGATGAACAAACAACCCGCTGTTCTTGGAAAATGCACCAATTTGCGTATACAGCCGGAGGCAAATCATATTGGATGTTAATACATCCAAATAATATATTTTCTCCCCCCGACCACCGGCTTGTGTCGTGAAATGCCACTCAGCTAATCTAGGTTCGTCGTTCTTGACTGTAAGTGTTTCGTCGGATCTGTCATTTACTGAAACAACTTACAGGAGTCCGGGAGCGGTCGGTTTTGGGGTAAACAGCAATTCTTGCCCCCGTCCAGCTGAATACAATCTGGCACAATGGGGGCATGAACAGGAGAATTTCACACTTTAACTTAAGAGGCTTCACAGCAGACAAATATTGGCTAGCCTCTGTCCCCGGGGTGAAATGCTCCCATAGATCCCGGCAATAGAGGTAATTGTAGGGGATCCAGAGGCGGCTTTAAAGGGTGACTATTCCACATCAAAGCGGCTCCCCATTAGCATTCACGTTCTGACACCTTGCTTTTTTACAACACTTCCTTTATTGCCAGGACTGCACACCAGCCCCCCCACTCCCCGGCCCGAAAACGATCAGAAGTTCCGCTGAAACGGTCGGTCGCAAAGCCCCCCTCGCCTCGCCGCCTGGCTCCCACCGGCCATATAAGACTCAGGTCATTAAAAATGAGGAATGTGACGGGGGGGAGAGCAGCCGGTGCGTTTATGCGCTCCGTTCACGGGCGTTCGTGCGCTCACAAGCAGCTTCCCGCAGCGGAGCGTCCGCCGGCTCAAATCCGACGCTCACTTTCGGTTGAAACGGCAGACGGGTAAGTCCGCTCCCTTGGCCAGGAAAAAAGGTGACGGCTATAAAAAGTGGACTCATATTTACCATATATCGCTTGGAGGTGCAGGCTAAAATCCCATGCAGATTGTTGCGTCGGCAGGTCCGCTTCAAAATGTTGAGGTCCCAAAAAAAAGCAAAGGTTGCATCCCGTACTCCACAATTAAGCAATAATCCTAAACCTTTTGTTATTACTGTATCACTCCCTTAGAGCTAAAATTGACACGTTTGTCTTCCTTTTCCAAATGGATAAGCAAAATATATTCGGGGGAAAAAACGATATCCAAATTAAGACTTGCCTTTCCCCCTATATACGAATCCAGTCGGATTAACGTTATGATCTGAATAAAAAAATAAACAGGAAAGGAAAAGCCCTAGCTCAGCAATTCCAGGAAGGCGATGCGTTAATCGTTCCGATTAGCTGTCTCGGCTAACGCAAAGTATTGAAAATATCCAGTTCTATGGTCCAATGCCCTTTTGTATATGTCGGGTTTTTCTCCTCGGAGATGGTCTGAAATACAAGTTGGTATAAGCAAGAAGTTTGAAAATATATACTCGATAGCAATTTTTTCTTCTTCACCCCAGCCGATGATTGATACACACGACTAAGTGCTCTATAATTAAATTGGATTCCACCTGCTGTGTGCAGTTTTCGCAGTCAAGATAGCAAATTTAGGTACATTTGTTTAAGAAGAAAAAGCTGCAGGCAACCGAACAGCATTTAAGGCCAAATCCTTTTGATCAAACGCAACTACCGGGGCGTAATGAGCAGTATGTTTTCTTGATAATAAAGCCCTGTTTGTCTGAACTGCCACTCCACGACTGGTCCTTCATCACTTGCTCGGAAACCTTGATTTTCCTCTTGATAAAAAAATAATCTCTGTTGAAAAAAATCTTGCTCCGGAATTCCAAATCCGTCTGAATACGTCCGTGCGCAATTCTCCTTTATTCAGTGTAAACAGTCTGCGCTTGGAGATCGTGCGAAATGAATCGTTTGGCTATTGCGCGCAGCTTACTAGTGTATACACTCTCCTCCTTGCCCCTGCACCAACCTGCCGAAACTGACAATAACCCGGAACGCTGCAGATTCTCACGGCTCCACGGACCGCCCACCAGCCAATCATTACACAGGGGGGGACCAAAACGTTCCCACAGGTCGACCAATCATAGCCGCCAAAAGGCAGTTACCACGGTGACGCCGTCGGCGTCTAGGCGACAAGTTCGAGACCACGTTGTTCGCGAGCGGAAATATTTAAAGGA
This sequence comes from Mormyrus hasselquistii, assembly GCA_026779605.1. Taxonomy (NCBI): domain Eukaryota; kingdom Metazoa; phylum Chordata; class Actinopteri; order Osteoglossiformes; family Mormyridae; genus Mormyrus; species Mormyrus hasselquistii. Next base: position 26,154 of record JAODKE010000136.1, read on the forward strand.
GTCAGAAACTGCAAAGCATCGGTTTTATACCGTTGACCGTTTACATGTTTGGAAAAAAGTACATCTTGTATACCTTTTGCGGGCACTTTCATATTGCTTGACCTACTTAGTCATCAGCTCCGGGTGTATCATCAACTGGATGGATTATTTGAATCTACATTTAAAGAACACTTGGAAGGAAAATACGATGTGTGATTAAACGGATATTCAAAAGAATATTTAATTCTTACACATTTAAAAACAAATTATTCAGTTAAGTTCCTACGGTGAATTTTAATTATCACTTTTCAAAATGCAGCACAACAGAATGTAGGCCTACGTTATTTTGTTCTGATACATACATTGGGAGAACATTATTAAATCTCTATTTTCGCTGAAGCATACGAGTAGAATAATTTAATAAAAACTGCGCTATAAAAACCTTAGTTCAGAACGTCGCATTGCTTGCTTAGGCAAGCACAGGGCAAAATGTCTGAAATAAAATTGTGATTATCACCGCGACTTACACTTATATATTCAGAAGACAAAGTAGTTCCCTTATTTCCGAGTAATTGGAACACAGCGGGTGTACAAAAATACAATATGAAATAAACGGAAGAAGCCCAAAGCTCAGAAACGTAAGCAGAACAATTTTTGTACACCCGCTGTACAAAAGTTGTATAGCTTATGTCGATGTATTTTAATCAAATGCAATATAAGATGCCACCCAGCGATACAGTATGTAAGCTTTAATTAAAACCGGTATTCATTTGCCAAGTTCTAGAGAACATGTTAGCAACATGTTCTGCAGTCAAATGGAAGAGACGTATTATTATAAGGCATGTGAGTCCTTTGCAGCACCGCCGGACTAGCACACCTGGACTCCCTCTGTAAGAATGGCCCGGTGCCAAGTTGCTAATTATTCGCTGCGTATATCACACAGGTGAGGTCTGGTTTCCAACAGGTGCACCAGCTAAAAAATGCAGTCAAAGGAAGCAGAGTCCGTATTCAAAAGAGGCTCCCAGTCTCTTATCGTTCCATCTTGTTCTTGTTAAAGAGCCCTTTCAACCTCCTTTTCATGAATTTCACTGAAAATGCAACAACAAACTGCTGACTGCGTCGACAAAGCATACGTATTAAGCGCATTTGAATAAGACCACGCTTTGAATACTTATTTGGTCGTATTTTTTATACTCCAGTCAAATCTCAGCCTTGAATTTAGGCCCAACCATAAACACAATGATCTATTCTGACTGCGTTTGTTTAGTAAAACTGGAACTGCAGGGCTGGATCTGGGAAATTTGAAGGTGTGTAAATTATGTCAGAAATCATTTGCTGCTGTCCTTTTAACCTTCCTCTAAACAACAGAATTCTTTAAAGGCACAGTAGAAATGTGTATGCCAATTTTTTAGCTTTAACAATCTATTAAGAAATTTAAAAAGTTCCTCATAATTTGGATAATCTGTTCAAGACATTCATTCATTCATTCATTCATTCATTTTCCAACCCGCTATTAAAAATTATAATAGGACACCCCTGTTGCGCAGCAGTGGAGAGGAAAGAATGGCTCAAGAGATTATTTTGGGGTGGCACATAAATCCAAATATGAATATAAGGCATCTAGAAAATAAAGGAATATTTAAGGTAATTAAAACTATAACTCTACATTGTTTATAATTCAGGCAGTAGTGGAATTATCAAATACACATTTAATATATCAATTTCTTGCAGCTAAGATAAGAAGCTTAAACTAAATACATGATTCCCAAACGTCTGCATAAACGTCTGCACATGTTTAGCTCACTCGCACTATGTCTTTGTTCTTTATCGGCATATCATCAGGGACACAGACACAGTTACGCAATAACACGAGCTTAATCAAAGTCTGCTTCAACTACAGAAATGCAAATATGATGGGTGTGGCCAATGAGGTGGCCAGGTTTCAGTCTACGCACAGATAGAGAGGAAAGCACAGCTTTGTGTCAGAGCTTGGGCTCCGCCACTTTTTTGGCACCTCTAGAAATGCCTCGCGATATGACTCTGCTAGCCATGTGCTAACACTGGCAACCTTCTCAGCACAGGAAGAGACCCCGAAGCTGCAGTGCATCGCTACTGTGCATGGTAACCGCTTCACACTTTTAATGAACTTCATGCCAAGGATTGTACAAAATAACAAAAACAAAAAAACAATTAATCTTAAAACCTTATTAACCCTAAAAAAACAAACTTACTATATTCATTTTAATAACTCATTCAACCCTTTTGTTTACACATTTAATGATGTGTCTCATCAGAGCCAACAAACATGACCTCGGATATTCCAGGATATGCGATAATTGTGTCACCCTCATAAAAAGGTCTTTCTGTGTACTCTGGTATGTAGCTTGTCATTTTTAGAGCAAGGCTAGACATTATTATTTCTTTATTCTGCTGGACATCTGAATGCGAGATCTTTCATATTATAGTGAACTGGCTGAAACGTTTTTTGAGAAATCCTCAAAGTGTCATAATGCATCATAATGAAATTTGGGGTCTTACATGCATATTAAGATTTATCGTCGCATCCCGAAGTGCAGTCACACCATTTTAGACCTCTGAATAGTTCCAAGGTTAAAATCCCAGAAGACTTTGCAAAAAGTACAACTACCACCAGGGCAAGGCTAAAGTGTCCCAGAATCTCATGGTACATTTTTAAAACAGGGATAAATATGTCAAGGAAAAAGGCATAATATTAAAGTTTGACCTTTTCTTTACAAATTAATTAGGTGACGACTGTTTTCGATAGTCACATCTGGTCCAGGCCTGCCTCATTTCCTGATGGCAGCTCTGAGGATAACATGGGGGGTGGGGCAATGGAATGGGGGGTGGGGTCATGCAGTGGGGGCGGGGCTTATGAGCCTGGCAGTGCAGTGGGACTGTCTGTATGTTTTCAGGCTTTCTACTGCTGACTGCGGCCAGCTGCTCCTTGGGTGTCGCTAGCCAACAAAAGGAGGTTAATTCAATTACATGTTCGCTGCTGTGTTACCTCTGCGTGTCAGACAGGAGTGTGGGGTTAGGGGAGCTCAGTGTGTTTGCATGTGTGTTGTGTCTGCTTGGCTTTTTTTCAGTGCAGTATAATAAAACCAGAGTCAAAAGCCAAGTCTTAGTGACAGAAACCCAGATGGGTAAAGTGGACCCAGCTGACCTGAAAGCAACCAACTGACTAGAAAATGGTGAATCTTAGGTGGGGAAAAAAGATTCTGTGAGCTTGAAGTTAAAGCCAAAGATTTTCTCTCGACTCTCCTTCATTATTTCTGGAATGTTTTGCTTTTTCCGCTGGGGATACTCAACAAAATACATGCAAAGTGACACATTGAACTTCATCCATATTCAGATGACTTAGACGGCTAAGTCTCCATTTTGAACTGCCTCAGTGAGCTGGCATAGTTTTACCGAGGACTTCTTTTGTTCTGAGGTTACATCCTTCAGGAGTTTTATTGTAAATTTTCTGTCTCAAGCTTACCTCACGCACCCCCGTTTCAATTTGTGCCTCCTGCGAACCTGAAAGAGCTTCTGCTGTGCAAAGTTTAGGAGCCGCGCTAACGGCGAGGTAACAAGAGAAATCGATGGTGGCAGAGGCATGGAAAAAAGAGATAGCATTGATTTACCTGCCATCGATATGTGGGATCGCAGCTTTGTGCCCTGGCTGAAACCTGCAGAGTCTGCCAGCTGACAGCAACGAGTCTGTATAGCTGAAATTGCAATATAATATAGCTCAGAGGCAGCCAGCGCAATTATGTTATTATTAA
>JAODKE010000136.1:30288-43096 GCA_026779605.1 Mormyrus hasselquistii
TATATATATATATATATATATATATATATTACGTATAGCTAAATTTTTAGGGTTATTTAGTCATTTAGTCCTTCTAATGTACATGCCCAAAGTTTGAGCAAAGTCCTCACCAAAGATTTCCTCAGGTACTCCTCATAATGAGGGTCTACTTCACACCTTTTACGTGACAAAGATTGATAATCCATGACAATACGTGACAGTGCTGGCTACCACCACAACGCGTGCCTGTAAGGCGCCGGCTTCAGTTCACAGCCAGAGACCTACGAATCACCCAATCAAAAACGTTACTTTTATGTGACCATAGATTCTAATGGGATTATTCATATGAAGTGAGCCCTTCCTCATGTTGAGCTGATCCCTGTCCTGGTGCCACTCTTTTGCTCTGGCACAGAGGTGAGCTCTCAGTTCTGTCCTCCCTGTGGTTAACCAGCAACTCAGGCTGGTCCCTGCTAGATCAAACTCCCCCACCTTCGACTGCACCTTCCTCTGACTCCTGCAAAACCCTGAGCGTATTTACACGCTAAGGTGGATGCCGTGAAGGGATCTGGGTAAACTGGCATCTGTCTGTGGGAAACATCTTCAAACACACTGTGTAGGTGCGGTGCTATGAAGTGGAGGGCACACACCAAACCTACTATTTAGGTGTTACAATGTCTGGTGCACGCTTGAAAAGCCCGAGCTTAGAGACTGCTGTCATTAGTGTTGACACGGTAGGTGCCACAGCATTGAATGTACTCTTGAAACTGAATTGTGCACTTGTGAAACAGGCAACCGAAGACGCACAAGTGTTTGGAACGTTTCTGTTTGTTTGTTTGTTTGTGAAGTCCTCTCCTTAGTGGAGAGCCAATCTGACAAATAAACCATGACGCAGTTTTCAAACTACCAAGCAGGAGTGTGAGGAATGAAGGAGAGACGCAAATAAATATTGCTGAAAGTGACGTGGAATGGAGGGGAGGTGCCGGAGGGAGCGGAGGGCGCAGGGGTGCAAACGCACACTGAGAATCTGTACCTGATGACCCTCAGTCACCCAGCCCCTGCCTGGTTGCGTTTCCCCCCCCCCTTCCCATTTTAATCACCTGACGACCAAAACCCCGTTACTATTACTCCAGGACGGATAAACCAGGGGGGCATAAATCGATAGGTTAGCGTTAGCTATAGCAGTGTTAGCCCAGCGGGGTGCGTTTAGGCAGATAGCTGCAGGTGCTGCTGCGTGACGTTGGCCCACGTGACGCTGCTGTCGGGATGTGGAAAGAGACGCGGAGTTAATTAGCGCCAAAGTATTTTCCTTAATGGCGAAATAATAACTCTGGACAGATCTGTTTCTGTTCATGTAGATTATGCCTATAAAGCAGTCAGCCAGAGCGTAATAAAACAGACACACTTCCCCAATAGGACAAAGACTTAATCTGTATGGGTAATTGTTCATACGGGGGCCCCATTGCAGTTTGATTTGCTGGACTTGCACCCGCACCTTCGTGTTCGACGCAGTCTTGGCGCGTGATTGACACTGGTCAGTCAGGCAGGGTGGGGGGGGAGTGGATGTAGTGATGGGGAGGTAGGGGGACGCAGTGGAGGATCAGTCAACACCCATCAGCCTCTCCTGCCCAGTCACTCAAGCCCCCACTGGCACCGCGCCCCCCCTGCGCCCCACTCTGCATCGCCCAATTTTGCACTCCCGTTCACGAGTGATAGAGCGCTACCCGCTCTGACAGCTCTCCAGTGCCGCTGGGACTCAGGACGCGGCTCCCTGCCTTTATTCCAGCCTGCCCTCTCCAAAGACAAGTGAGAGAGCGAGGAAGAGAGAGATGACGAGAGAGAGTGAGAGAGAGGGAGCTCAAAATGAAAGCTGAGGGAATAAAAGCTGTCAGAAAAAGACTGAAATTAAACGACTTCGGTCTGATCTTTAGGGAAACCAAAGACAATGTCAGCCACCAGCCTTGGTTCAATTTTAAAACGAAAAGCTAATTGTGTCAAAATGAACTCCATAATATAATACCCTGTTCCTCCTCATTTACAAAACAATCAGCTGCATTTAAAACATCTCGCCTGCCTTGTGGTCTAATTACTACTCAGTTTTTACACATTATTCTGCATTAAAGCGGGACGTTTCACGCAGGCTGAGATATTGCGTAGTGAGAGATCTCGGTAATCAATGATCTTTTTGTGTTTTGGAATTCTATTAGTGTGACGGTTCGTCTTCATGCAGGATGACTTCACAGCCTCGTTTTAAAGAGTGTATGGCTTTGGGCACGGTCAGTTCTGGTCCTGTGCCATTTCTCTTCCTTCATGAGCTCGAAGGCACAGCGTTAATGTATTCGGGTGACATGCCCCCCCGTGGGCTGCATCCGGGTCAAACTCACCTCATAGGTCCCTTCATAACCCTGATCGTATGGCAGCAGTTTAGTCAGAAGTTCAGGTGGAGGTGCTTGGAAGGCAGAGCGAGTGGCCTTACCTTGGGAAAAGGGGAATCACCAGAGGAAGTGAATGATTGGAGAGCTCCATCAAACCTGCCTGCGACGAGGGACGATGCTCTCATCCATTTCGGCAGACCCGGTATGACGGGGGCAGCCTGTAGTGGAACGGGGGGGGGGGCATTCAGCGTGACGGCTCATGAGAGAGGCCTCCCAAAACGCCCATGCGGCCCGAGCACCCCATTGCTGCTTCTGGAACGTGCCCATGCTGCACAATGGGACTGGGGGGGTGGGGGGTGGGTTGAAATGGGAGGTTGGACGTGAGAGAGGAGGAGCAGGAGCCAAAAAGAAAGGTACAATCAACACGCAGGGGGAATCCAGCTTAAATAAGCAGCGTGCAATTAGCGGGCCTACAGGCTGGAGTGCTGTACAATTAAATAGTCCATTTCCCATTTGCAGGATATAATTGACTCTTAAAGTAGGACTTTTTTTCCTCCCCCCCCCCCCAGCTTTTCAGCTTCAGAAACAGAAGCCCCCCCCACACCTTGCTGCACTCTGTTACTTTCTGCTCACCTGACTCTTCACCCCCTCCAAAAGAATCATTTTTCATTTTTCTTTCAGTCTTTTTCCTATTTGGGGGGGGGGGGTCGCCCTGCAGCCCACCCTGCCCGTTCCCTTCCTCTCCTCCTCTCCCTCTCTCTTTCTCTCTGCCATGCCATCTGTTTATTTATACCTCTCCTGGGCTACCTTCTCATTTTCCTTCACCTCAGGCCATAAAAATCCTTATTTCCCTTTATATCAAATTACCCAGTCCAGAGAAACCCCTCTCCTATCTATTCATCCAACTTGCCATTTAACTTCTTTCTTTCTCTGCTTTTCTCTCCTCCTATATTGGCCACATCCCCCCTTCTCTTCCCCATCTATCACTCCATCTTTTTGTGAACTCCCCTCCCCACTCCATCAAGCTGTATTATTCAGTTTAGGTTACACTTGATTTTCAGCTGACCCCCCCGGCCCCCCCGGCCCAGACACTACCCAGTCCAGCACCTCCCTCATAATAGTCCATCGCCCTCCAATCCCATCTCTGCCACATGTTAATTTCCTTTGCCTTTAAATTAGCAGGCAGAGAGGCCTTTCCCATTTCACACCTGGAAATCAATTTGCCTACACGTGCCCCCCCCCCCCCCACGCCTCTTTTATTATCTGCAAATAAACTCGGCCGCCATCTCCCAGAATGCTCTCCCCGCACCCCTCCCGTGCTCTCCGCTTGGGCTCGCTGCCGCTGGTACAGACTTCTAAGGACCATCATGGGGTGTACGCACAATCAGAGGCGATTCCAGACCATTTCAACTGGGGGGAGCCAGATTGGGGCCGGTTGTTCTGTTAGGGGGGGGCAGATGCATTAATGCCAGCATTAAGAAGAAAAAGACAGTTATGAAAACTGATCAGTAAATTACGGAATTACGGCTTTGCAGTTACCTTTTAGTTTCTTTGCAGTTACCTTTTACAGTTTCTTTGCAGTTACCTTTTACAGTTTCTTTGCAGTTACCTTTTACAGTTTTTACAAACATGTAGCTCACTCTTATTTCTTGTTTAGACTGTCTTGCTTCCACAAGCTTGATTATTCTTTTCTGTTGTTAACTTTGCTTCTCACCAACCGAAGTGATTTGACCACCTGGATGTAAAAAAAAACAAAACGTGCGTCCATTTGTGTTTCCCCTGTTCCCAGCACACAACATTTTAGCCCACATAAATAAATGTAAATAAGTAATGCGTGTTGTCATGAGGGAGCTTCCCAGCTAACCAGAATTGCTCCGGGGCATGATAAAGGCACTATGGGCGATTCGCGCACAACATTTTTCCCGCTTACATGTTTTTAAAGTGTGACAGAACAAGAAGACACACACAAGGTGAGAGCAGGACAAACTTCACACATATGGGGTGACAGTGTTTCCCTGCAAAGTCAATTAATTTTCATATTGCACCCTAACCAAAGCACCTAATCATGATTAAGCAAAAGGATAGCATGATATTAGTTAAAATTAGACAGTATTAGAAGGAAAACCATCTTGGCTGATCTTACAAAAGATCCCTCCCCTTCCTTTCACTACAGTGTGTTATTTGTGTATGTATGTGATGATATGAACGTGTGTGTTTACAGAACAGCCTTCCCACCAGAACAGTTGTGGGAGCGTTCATCGAGCACGTCTGCTGCAATTCAGGCCTGTCTTGTTTGAGCAAATCGCCGCGATGCAGTATGATGAATTTCCAGTCGCAGGAAGTCATGTGATGTTTGGTTGATGTAGCATAACATAAAATCCAATTGGAAGGGTGCTTTTTTATAAAAATTCACAGCTGTTCAAACTTCAGCTGATGGTGCCTCTCTCAACTATCAGAGAAGAATATGGCGTATTTGAGTTCAATATTTCTTTTTCCATATCAAAATAAGCAGAATCTGCTTTTATTACATGTTCCGGCAAGTGAAAGTATTGATTTTCTGTTGTTATTTTCTTCATACAAGTTTCACAGAGAGAGTGTTTGGGGGGGCATGGCATTGGTGGCCCGCTGAGTAGCACAGTGGCCTCGTACCTTAAGGGCTCTGGGTTAGAATAGTGACCGCTTCCATGTGGTGTCTGGCTCTAAGGGATCAGAAGGTCACTAGTTCAAGTCCCATGGCTGGCAGAGTGAGCTCACCATCGGGCTCTTGAGCAAAGGCCCTTAACCTTCATTTGCTCCAGGGACAGGCTGACCCGGCTTTCTCACTTCTCTGTTGCTTTGGGTAAAAGCACTTATTAAATAAATATAACCCCTCAAAGAAGCCTTGTGTGTAGCTTTCTTTTCAGTTTTCTGAACATATCCAATTATCCAAATAACCGGGAGATTTTAACAGTTATTATAAACATACAGTAAAAATAGCTGCTTAATCAGAAAATGTTCATGCTAATCTTTCATGTTCCTGTCACACATTAACTTTTCCTTGGATGATAATTGATTGAAATGTCAAATTCCTTGAAAATGTTGAATTCCCTCAAAAAGTCAAAAGATTAAAAGCAGTACTCGCACACATTTAACCTACAATGGTTACATCCTGATAAGTAATAATTATGGGTTTGCGCGGAAAAGGAGCATTTTCTGGGTTCTTCCTGTGAATCATGTAGCAAACGGTAATTGTTTCCTGAGCACGGTTCTAGAGTATTTAGGGAAGTGAGGCCTGGAGACGCAGAGAACTGACCCTCAAAGCTGTCACCCATGGCAGACTGAGCGCCTTGACAGCCCCCCCCCCCCCACCCCCACATTTCCTTCGTACCTCCTGACTTTTCACACATTTACCTGCTCATTTGAAAGTGCTGCACAGAGAGCTGTGAAGACTCACCTCTTGGGGGCTGCAGACTGTAAATACATTTTTAATAATTCCTCCCCCGCTGTCCGTCTCGGGTTTTCATCAGGACTGTGAAGCCGTCCTTGATGAGGCGCTGAGCAGTTTGGACCAAGACCTTCAGCCCGTCCTTCGCAGTCTCAACGTGGCAGGCTCCGTGACTCCGTAGTCTGCTATGTCCCTTCATACCTTTGGACATTTGCCTTTTTTTTTTGCCTTGAATATAACAACCAGCTGAAGACACAGAAAATCCCAGAGTGCTGGAAATGGCACCAAAGTGTGGACCATCAACACCAACATAACACTTCGCCGCCCCAAGTGAATTTCCTCAATTTGGATCCCGTATCCTCGGTCTTGACACGGAATTAGCTGCCAATGAAATTGCACCAATTCCCTCTTTTCACAAAGTGGACAAATTGAGGCCTTTGGGTTCATCTTCCGATGCCAGAAGCTTCGTCTCTGCTATTAACACCTCGGCTCAAACTGCAAATGGCTGCAATCTGTTGCCCGGGCAACCCACTCGTCTTCTCTGCTTCTGTCATGCTAATCCCTGAGAGGAGAGGCTAAAAAGTTTAGGCGAGCCGCCGGGCCTCGCGAACGCGGCGTTATTGGAGCGTGTGGAGAAGGCCGAGAGCCCTGTAAGAGGAGCGGGGGTCATTAACCTGGCATCCAGCATGTGGGATGATCCAGACCCACCCCAACCCCAAAACAGCATCTGTAGGTGGTCATGGCTGCGGCTTTACACAAAGGGCCGGGAATGAATGGAAGGGAGAGAAGAGAATGACTTGTTCTCTTCTTTTTCCTCCTCCTCTGCCTTTTCTTGCATCACTGTGCCAAGTCACTGGGGTAAATGTTTCTGGGGACAGTCAGATTGCAGCATCCCGTTGACTTACACCACTTCTGAGATTTTTATATATTGCCTGTTTTTGTCACTAAAGCTTGTAAAATGCAAAGCTCATAAATGTGAATTATTAAAGCTTATATAATCTCATCAGTAGCCTTCGGGAATATTGTGTGACTTGCTTTGGGTGGGATATCGAAGCAAACCATGTGACAATGAGATGTGAGGAAGGACTTTATTTGTTGTAAGGAGTCCAGGCAGGTTTAGCCAATAAGGAATAGAAAAGGCAGCCGTCTTGACTTCGGGAAACCCAGGAATACAAAGCCGACACTGGATCAGGGCTACAGCAGGATGCCGATACAGGCTTGAGTGTCTGGACACAGTGCATTTGTCACCTAACTCTGGATATTCAGCCCCCGTCATACATTCACTTATGTGCACATTTTGACTCTGCGGGACATGTTTTAGGTACTTTGACGTAAGAGGATAGTGTTTGGCTGGCTACATTTAACACTGTTCATTTTGTCCTGTAATAAAGAAAAACGCTTGGATTCTGAAAAGAGAGAGAAAGGTATGGAGGCAAAAACCAAGTTAGCTATAATCCTCACAGACAACAGCATGGAAAACAAGGGGCTGCAACCTGCAGTGTGATTCACAGAGAACAAATGTTCTTATGATCAAATTCTATTCTTGTTATAATCCATTTGGCACCAGCTCATTGCAAGTAGAAAAAACTCCAACAAGACCGTTTGAAATTTGACTTTTGTCTGTGAATTCAACTTCTGCAGCTCGCAGTTGTGATCATCGCCCTGAGTTTGGGAGGCTGTGGTTATGCACGCCGGGGTCGGCCTGTGGGTGCGGTTTCTCAGGCTGAGCTCTGGACAGGAAAAGGTGGAGCGTGTTGACCGGAGTGGGGGAGTGACTGCTGCTATCATTCAGGTCGGCGTCGATCTCACGGCCTCACCTGTGGAGTAGCGCAGGTGCCCCAATGAGTCCTGCGCCTGTCAGAGAAAAGTCCTGCAGTGACCTGCCCCTCCGCTCTTAGCTTTTCAGAGGTGGGTGGAGCTGCACTTTCCCTTAGTGACACGGCAAAAGTGGGGTAGGGGGGAAAGCCCCCGAAAAACCCCCACATACTCTTGGTGAACCACTTTGTGCCTAACACAGAAACATGGCAAACCGCGGTAATTCTGGACAGAGCCTTTAGAGGGAAAACGTGGAGCAGGACAGTGGAGAAAGTGGAGAGATGATCTCTGCGAGGGTAAGATAGCAAATATCCTCACAGGAACACTCACAGGTACAGCAGCAGCAGAATGATGTGCTAAGGGGTTAGCTGTGCAAACGGGCTAAACTACAAAGTCTTGCTTTATCAACATGGGCTCTCTGAACGTAACAAGCGATCCTTGGAGATCCAAGGTTTTATTCCACTATTTGCAAAAAAAACTGGCCAACATTTCCGTCGAATTTGATGACAAGGGAAGTAATGATTAATTGCCATGGCAACATCCCTTGGTTAATAATGGTATCTGGAAGGGGATATGTAGAGGACGGGGGGGTGGGGGGGGGTGCTTTCCACTGAGGTAAATTACTTGGCTTTGTTCAAACAGGCAACAGATGATCTGCATACTAACCAATGGGTTAACCATGTCCCTGAAGTAATTACAAACAATTGTGGAAGTGGTTAGTAATTAGTGGATTAACAGTAATGAGTCTTAGGTTGCTGTAGCAACCGAAATTTGAATAACAATTCACAAAGGCAGGAATACTGATGCCGTCTCGAAATACAGGTTGTCACTACAATGTTGGGGAAATCCATCAGGTGGACTTTAATGGCCTGCGTAATGACTATACTTTTCATAACTTTTTATAGAGACCATTTTCTCAAATTCCAGTCAAATGTAATTATGGATAAGTAATTCATGTAAAAAAAGACTGCGGGAGGGATGTATACAAAAGAGATCTAAAACCGTCTGTAATTCACAAGGTTTTAAAAAAACAGCAAGATTTTCAATTATTATCAATACAAGGAATCAGTCTGAAGTAGGAGATGCATTTGTGTTGTGTGACATCTGTAACCTGTATTGCACCATAAATCCTCACCATAGAATAAAATTATGAAATATTTCAGGGAATTAAAGGATCAGGGAGCGTTAAAACATCAGATTCTAAAAGATTGTAGAAAGTTGTGAGAAAGAATGCAATGTTGTGCTAACAAATAAACCATTCAAAAACAGACTGTACTACAAATGTAGAGGGATTTTTTTATCCATCCCTTATTCTTATTAAACCGTCTGTGCAAATGCAACTGGGGGAGTCCAAGAATGATTTATGACAGCTTGCCGAGACTGTGAAGATTTATAAAGAGGATCGCAGGGGGAGAAAACAGATTAGGCTGAAATCTTGGGAGATAAAGATGAGACGATTGTGGCTGAGGGCACTGAGGCAGCCTGTCTGAATGAGGCGCACCGAGTGTGCGCACAGCCCTGGCAGGCAGTGCCAGACCATCTCTGCGCAGACGGCGGCAATTCAGACAGACAGCATGCACACGTTTCAGAGGTTTGTCTTTTCTCAGCTGCTCGATTTGTCCTGCCTCAAGAGTAGCGCTGGGATCCGAGGGAGGGACGCCGGCACGTGGCACTCAGGCACTAAAGCGATTTCCTGAAGCACTGGGCCATTTGCATATGCAGATTTGCATGATTCGTCCATTATGCGCAGGACCGGCAGCATTTATTACGCGGTGGGCATATTTCATTTTACAGACGCGCAGAGAGATTATGTGATAATATATCTCTGCTAGAACGTGTGGTATAATTTCTTTGGTCACATGCAACCATAACACAATCATCCACTATCAAGGCGTGTGAAAAATTCCATTATCGGCCTGCTCGGGAATAAAATATGCAAGCGGGATTGGTAGAAAAACAGTAAATCACACCTCATCTTATCAGCTGATTTTTCTTTCTTCGACTCCAGTTTGTTTTCTCACACACAACACACGTGAATGTCGACCACAGAGATGACCAGCCCGATACAATTAAGGGGCGGTCAGCCAATTATTATCGTACGGTGGCTGAGGGTCAGTCAATTCTACAGACCTGTACCGCTTGCCCTGAGACACGGGCCGGACGGACTTCTCGTGGCCGAGTGACCGCAGTGGAGGGGCCCAACAAGGGACCCCAGTGGAGAAAGCTGTCCCACCCCTGGACGTCTCAGTAATTAAATGAGATTAGCTATGCATGGAGCCACTACTCAGGGAGATTGGTTGCCAAGGCTATTATTATTGAAATGGATCAGAACGGCTTAAGTCACTGGGCGGACAGGTACCTGAAAAGACCTCTTAGAGGAAATGTTCTGAAAAGAGGTGCTGTCAGACCGGCCCGCAGTTCAGAGGTTTTTTTTTTCAAAACTCTCCTTCCTAGGTTGTAACGCTGCTTCTGGTCACAAAGACCCTCCTGGCGTGGAAGGTAGGCGGGGCAATCCCCCCCCGTATGCCTACCTGGTGATTTGCGAAACACGGGCCGCTTAGCTGGGCCTGGCGTGCAAACATGTGAATCAGGGACAGCAGATCCCTGGTGCCGCATCACCAAGTAACAAAGCGTCCCAAGTCAGCAGGTCTCCTTGCCCAGGTGACACTGGTTCACTGCTCCATTTTGTTTGGTATTTTTAACACAGAATGAAAAACAACAAAATGAACGCCCCCCCCCCCCCCCCCCAAAATTAAACAGGCGAATGTGGTGGTTTGTGCCCATGTAGTTGGGACCTTGGGCGACAGCGGCCCTTGAAGAAATGAAAAGACAGGGGGGGGGGGGGGGGGGCGTTAGCCTCGGGCCGGAGAAAGTCTATTTACGACAAGCTGTGCTTGTTATTCACATCAAAGTGGAGCAGAAAGCTTTCACTTCCCCCAGTTTTGTGCTTTTGGCAGGCGGCTGATAATGCGAGGCATCGACTCTATTGTGCCATGCCGAGCTGCAAGCTCCTTGTCTCCTCTGTCATGGCGGGGGGGGGGGGGGGGGGAACGTTCGGGGGGCGCGATACCTTTTTCCTACACCCCCCCAGGTTGTCGGAAACACACAACTGGGGAGCCGTGGGCCTCTGATCATCGGCGATGTCCCATTGAGTTCAGCTAAGCCCCCCCCCCCCCACACTTCTCTGCATGGGCGTGTTTGTCATCATCCATGGAATTCGGAATATCGGAGAGAAGGACAGGAAATCAATGGCAAGAATTGGACTGTCGGGTGCGCAGGGAGATCTCCTCACGGCGGCTCTTCTATCCTGCCTCAAATCTTTCCTATCAAGGTTTTTTTCCCTCCTTTTTTAATCCACTGTGAAATTCAATTTCACTGGCCGTTTTTATGGAGTCTGCCTTTCCCCAGGTATTTAACTCTCCCCCAATGTCACAGGCAATCTGCAGGATGTCGCCCGTAAACCCCCCCATCTCAGGTGTCTCCTTTGTCCGTGCCCAAAGCCGAGCGGGGGGGGCCATCATGCAGCCTAACCAACAGCCTAACGGACCACAAAGGCAGTGCCAATGGTGAAGCGGGCGAGGTCAACAGGAACGGCTGAGCCACAGCGTCGCGGAACCACTTCCATTAATATTCCGTAAAGGCCAGGATATTCCGGGGAAAATGCGAATTCCCGTGGTCTCCTTTGCATGGTTTTGATACGTCGCCAGCAAAACATTTCAGCGGCGACGTGCTCTGAAAAAAAATATAGCATGATTAGATTTGGTTACGGGAAAAGGAATGTTTCACTGGTGAAGTATGACAACAGATAGCATGACTGTTCTGGATGCGGAGTCTGGCTGCGGCTTGGAGGAAGTTAGATTTATAAAGGACAACATGTAAAATATGACAGGAAGTGCATTTGCAAACCTGCACGGCTGCATTGATACTTTTTTTTAAAGATGCATCTATTTATCTGTAGCCGAACGGTACTAGAATGGACGGGCGAGTCCATTTCTTAAAGAATTTCTAAAGAAATAGCAACAAAAAAATCTGTATTCTATACTGCCTAATAAATCTTATACAATAACAAATGCAAATGACATAAAAAAGAATATAAATCAGCATTTCATGCACTAAGTCAGAAAGAACGCATATGAATATGTTAAGATGCCATCTTGTTAAATCTGAGCAATACTTTACCATTGTAAAACTATAATCACTGTAAGGTCACAGCATACATTTAAATTAATTTAAATAAATTTATTGTAACTGTAATGCACATTTGGAAGAAGAGGTTAAACAATGGTCTTGTGATTACAAGGGAGAGAATTCTTTAGTACAGCTTTGGGGTAAAGTTTGCTTTATGGTTTGGATCTCATCTCATCTCATCTCATCTCATCTCATCTCATCTCACCTTCCCTCAGCTCCTCATGAGAGGGTCGAGTTGGCAGCATGCCAGGCAGATCAGAACAGGTCTCTAGCTCAATATGAAGAATCCCTAGTCGATGCCAAGCCAACCAGGAGGTGTAACACCTCCAGCGCATCCTGGGTCTGCCCCAGAGCCTCGGCCCAGTGGGACATGCCCAGAACAGCCCCTATGCGACCCGACCGTGAAGCGTCCTCATCAAACGGCCGTACCACCTCGGTTTGCGGCTCTGAAGGAGCAGAGGCTCTATTTCGAGGGTCTCTCCAGATCCCTGAACTCTCTCACGCGGCCACCGAGACTGTGTCCAGCAACCCTGTGGAGAAACCTCATTTTGGCTGCTTGTACTCATGACCTTGTTCTTTCAGTCACTCCCCACAACTTGTAAGTGCAGGTGAGAATAAGGACCTGTGAGCCACTAGCCTCACCTGACGACTAAACTCCCGATTCTCTACCACGAGGATCCACTTCTTCATCATCCTTCTTACCGTCACCCATGATCAAGCTTGCAAGTTAATTTGAAAGGGCAGACTCTCCCTGATCACCTGAAAAGACAAATCCACTCCCTTCTGAGAGAGCATCACAGACTTGCATCTAGAGATTCTCATCTTCACACCTGACGTCAAGTGCCCGCTTAGTGATTGGTTCATAGCCTGAATCCAAAACACACAGCCTCAATTCAGGTGATACAACCATGAAGCGGATTATTGACCTTTGGCCTGGAATGTTCTGGTATCAGCTGTCATACGAGGAAAGGTTAGTTGAGCTAAATCTGTTCAGCCTCAAGCAAAGGAGACTGAGGGGGGACATGATCCA
>JAODKE010000138.1:3776-15572 GCA_026779605.1 Mormyrus hasselquistii
GCACCAGTGTGGCCCAACTGTGACGCTCAAAGGACATGAAATGGGACAAAAAACATGCTGCCTAAACTTCACTGCTGCGTTTCTCCGCTGTAAGAAAAAAATAGTCATTCTGACTGGGGACAATGTCACATTCTCCAGATGTCACATTAAACCGTGAAGCGAATTGCCTGTTAACTAGCTTAAACGTTTCTTACATTAAACTTTATTACAGCAATCTTGTAAATTAGCTGCCTACCTAGAAGTCCTCCTTGACCACAAATGCACATAAGCAGTGCGCTTTTATAAAATAATAATAAAAAAAAAAACATTAACGTGTGTCGTTTCGAAAACGTTGCTCTTTGTTGAGAATTTGTTGTAGCTAAATTCGTGTCTAGAGCCTGACCTGGAAACATAAGCCAGTGAGAAGACAAGTTTATCCACCCGTAGATTTTTACACGTGAAATCAAAACACTGGCAGATTTCAGAGGACAAAATCCGCAAACAAAACACGCTGAAAATACTCATTTCAGTTCTTAGTTGGGGCGTATAGGAATCAGACGAGACGGATGATAGTTCTTGTGGAACACAAGTTGCACTATAATCATAAACGAGGTTGTTGGTCGGCATGGTGGGGGGGGGGAGGTATTGGCAAAAGCAGGAAGGCTTTACCTTTAGGAAGGGGATGACAAAAGGGCGCAGGGGGAAGTTAGTCGCCTCCTGTAGTCTGGAGTGAAATTCCTCGATGGTGACGGTGGAGTTCTGTGACGGCACAGGACACAAAGCAGGCCGGGGCATTAGCAAACCCCTTAAAAAGTATGAGGGTCCCAGGCATGGAGAGCTGTCCCTCCGGAACCTGATGCCATATGCTATGCCGCAATTACCTAAAACCATGGTTCTTTTCCCTTTATATATATACACACACACACCATTTCTGCTTACTTTTGCAGAATGGCCACTGAGCCTTTTACAGTCATTTATGAGAAAATGAGATTCAGACACTGCGCCCAAAACCCTAACACCACTAGACAGAGGTAAGATAAACACGTCAATAGACGTCTCAGGACAACTGACAATACCATAAGAGCCATGCAGACACATTACACACATTTCATTCTCTGCAGACCTCCAGCATAGAAAGAAATGTGTCCTGATGATGCAAGAGGGTGAAATTCTTATCAAAACGGAACGCGGTGCCTCTGCTCACATTATGTTTGCCATTTTCCTGAGCATGTAGGACACCAAACGTGACAGAAATCTTTCATTATTGGTGGAATTCCCCTTTAAGCGTTGGCTCCGCCCCCGTAAGCACTCACCACCAGTGCCAGCACCAAGCTGCGCACGCTCTCCCCGATCTCGGGCGAGATGTCGCTCCCGAACTGCTGCAGCGTCGTCAGGAAACGCTTCAGCTTGCTGAGCTGCCGCGCCCCGCAGGTGGCGGGCAGCTGCTGGTTGGCCAGAGACGACGAGGATGATGGCGGCCCGTTGCTATAGTGCTGGGGCGGGGAGGGAACTGCATTCAAAGTAGGTGGGGAGTTATTAATCCCATTGGTCACTAAGGAAAGAAATGAATAAGCATTCGTCTGGGGATTGGCCACGTCGCCGGCAATGTGTTCCCAACAACAAATTACACAATTTTATAATCTAATATCGCAAGATTAAGTAATTGCGCTTATTGGCTTTAGTAAAATTCAGTTTTATATAGCACAATTCTCACCAAGACTGCCAAAGAGCTCATTGTTAAACAAACAAGAGAAAACAAATAATACTGAAAATTAAATTAGGTCTAGTGACGCTGTGGCAGACATATCGGTATACAAATTGTCAAAGCAGTCCTGTACCAGAATGGGGGAAGTATGATAAAACACTAAAATAGCTACCAATAAAATTTGTCAAGCTTGCAGGTGAGGTGAATTTATTTGCCACTGCAGAATTTGGGATCCACTAAGTCTAATGATCCATCACTGTGTCTCTTTGAAGGAACTTCTCCTGAAGCGATGATATCTGTAAGGGCGGCCCAGAAGAGGGAGGTGGGACTTACGTGTGGCAGAGGGGAAGGAGACGGGGCGGGGCCCGCTGGGGTTCACAGAGGGCAGGGGGGGCATAGCAGAAGGCACTGGTCTGGAATGAGCTTTGACATCCACAGGGGAACCAGGCATGGCAGACCTCTTCTTGTCTCGGTCTGAAAGAAGTGAGCCCAGAGTCAGCCGTGTGGTTGCCTTCAGGTACCGCGTGGTCCGTGCGGGAGAGCACACACGCGTGCTCGCAAAGACCTCCCCGGCTTCTTCCGTGACCTCATTCCAGGCAAATCAGGCCCGGACACGGCTTTCGCAACTGATCGAAACGGCGGGTAAGTGCTGGAAAGAAAACAATCGGAAAGCCATCTCATCCAGAGGGGAAAAGGGGGAAAAAAATGAACAAATAAAATAAAAATCAGACACACGGGACAGGCTTGAGTCACTCGGTTCGGGCGCCAACACCAGAGCAATACCAGAACGCGGAGTTTTCCTCCCATAAATGCTTATTATCTGACACGCAAGAAAATGGGAGGAAAAGCGCTGTTCCAGGAATTAACTGGATGCCATCTAGCTTTGATCCATATGAAGATCCATTAGAAGAAGCTTTAAAGGATATTTTTTAATAAAACAGTGTGTGCCAAGACACACATTTCCGGAAGTTTCTGAAATGCTAGCTTCATTTCAGCCGGCTGACTTTCCTGAGTGCGACGTGTCCGGTATCTTCTTGCTAGCAAGCATGAAAAGTCCAGACTGGAGGAAAAGCTACAGCTACTGATTCACGCTCGTGCTTTCGAGCAGAGTGTCTGTGACAGATTTCAAATGGCACATTGCTGTGGAAATCGGAATGATGTTTTGCCATAGTGCACGAACAAAGACCAGACGAGCGGGCGTGGGGGGGGGGGGGGGCAGCCTTGACCGACTCATAGCCAGAGGAGACTAAACAAATGCAAGTGAAGAGTAACAGTTGTTTAAAAATGCTGATTAGACACGGCACACAACAAATAAGTAAGCGATTCAAAATCGATTAACGGTGAACTTGACCATATAAAGTGTGGCATGAATCATTAATCGTTACACGGCAATAATTCAGAGCCAACTACACCTGCATTCCTTCTGAAGTAGCATGATTTCAGAACCAGTGAAAGTCCAGTTTAAAACTCAACTAGCCTCAAATATACTGCACAATGCCACAAAGTGTGTTGCGACAACGACGACACAAAACTGGTTTGTTAGAACCATATTCAACATTGTGCAGAGATCATTACTGTGACAGTGATTCCCCTCGACTTGGTGTCATTCTGTCTCGGGGGGGGGGGCACGCAGGTCCGCTCAGATAAGTGCAACCCGCACGGGCGCTGCCATGGCGATGGGCATGTGGCAGCACGCATCGCTGCACCCCGTTATCGGACAGCTCCGCCTCCCCCCCTCACCACCACCTGAGCCCCAGATGCCTCGCCTTTGCCGGTTCTGGCGGTTCCTGTGGCGCTCCAGCAGTGCCTCTTAATGGGTCAGCCAAGGGCCGCGGCTCCGCTCGGCCCACCTGCCACGTCTAAGGGACGGGACGGTTGTGCAGATGGACGCCGGCACGCTTTTGTGCTCGAATTGCACAGCATACAAACGAGACCCGCGATCCGAACGCCCCGGAGACCAGACCGGCATAGGCGAACCGGGCAGGAACTTGAGGAACATCTCCGCTTGAATCCCTCGTGTTTGAGGTCACTTACGAGCCAGACGCCACTTCATAGCCGTATCAGTCGCTACGGCAAACACACGGCGCACTTCATCCCAGTGGCAAAGGACGTGCCACGTACTTGATAAAAGCAAAGCTGACAGTCAACGAAATTAAGCGCAGGGCCGGCAGTGTCAGTGGGGCACTGGAAATGAAAGGCTCACGTTTTCAAAAATAATGATACTCAGGGTTGCAGGGGGGTGGTCTGCACAGGTCTGGCTAATGGGCTAATGGATGACCTACCCCCCGCCCCATCATGCAGCCGCACTAGATAATGCCCGTCAATACCAGTGGAACGAACAAAAAAAAAAAAAAAAGCACGTCTCCCTGTTTAGCATCATCACTTCAATGAGTCGATCTGTTTTTATTCCGACACCCATCCAGAGTAAATATTGGTTCAAACAGCATTTGCTTAACTGTCCTGCTGGCCACCTGTCACCTTTTCAGTTAAACAAGAAAAATAATGACAATAGAGGGAGTGAAGTGGTCGCCACAGAACGCATCCAAGCAAATGCATGTACGTCGCAATATCAGCGTCAAGGAGAGGCGCCCTGCGATGCGTCATGGGGTATTTTCCCAGGCTCACCATCTCCCTACCCCGGGGTGTGGTTAACGACGGATGGATGTTAAGAAAGGGGAATAAAATAGTGGAGTGGAAGTGTGGATAACAGAAGGTTACTGATTCATGTGTACGTGGCTTTAATATGGCAGAAAAACATGAGATCAACATGGATGCCACATTTTCATTGATTAGGAAGAAATTCTGAACAATAGGGTAGTTACATTTCAGCATTTTTGTAGTGGAAAGTACCAGACCCCTGGCCTTAAGACACAGACTTAAGAAAATCCTCTTTCCTAACTAAAGTGCACCGTGTCCTAACCCTGTATCCCCCCCCCCCCCCCAAAACTCAGAAGCACTTAACAAAAAAAAAGTTCATTTACTGAGTGTCTGGTGAGAACATCAGCACGGTTGGTGGAGGGGGTGACATTTTTGCTTAGAAATCCTCATTTACAGCAGTTCCCTCACTTTCTATAGTGTGAACTGGACAACTTGCACAGCATGGAGGACAGAACAGGAAGCCCCGTGTCAGCTGACCGGAAACAGAGCCATCATTAGAAGCTAAACGCATCCATTCTCAGGCCTTCGGTGTCGCCTGCAGTCGCCCCTTCTCGGAATGTCACCCTAGAGTGGGCTTAAAAAGCCCCACTACCCGTTCTGTGACAGGCAGCAGCCCGAGTCTATGACAGAAGTCACCACAGGTGTGGGCGTCTTCGCCTTGCTGCAAACAGACAGCTGAGGCAAACGACGGCCGGTGCTCTGACGTCCGTGCAGACGGTGACACAGTAACAGGGACCAGATAAACCACTTTTGCGAGGGTCAGACTGAACAGACTGTGGACGTGAACTACAGCAACAAGCTTCCCTGAAGAACATCACCAAGCATGTTCTGTCTGAGGGACATCAAATAAAGTGGCAGACACAGACTAAATGACGGGACAGGCTGAGGAAGCTGCCCCACTTTTAAATCTAACAAGCCTGCAAACTCAGGGCGTGACGCATACCTAAGGGACCCCCACTGCTCAAGGAATGAGCTGGAATTACACCGGCCATAAACCGCATTACTGCATTCTGACATTCATCCGACATTAATATTTAAAAAAAAAATCATTACAGTTTCACTCAGCTTCTTCAAATGAACAGCCATTGTATTAATACACATTAGTACACGGAAAGGACTATGAAATTCATTTTCATAAAACGGCACCGCCGACTTCTTTATGTTTGTAACAAATCCCAGACAGCTTTACTAGGGCAAAGTGCCGAAGTTTGACGCAACTGAAGAATGCATCAAAACGACAGTGATGCATCATGTTGTTACAAAGACAAAGACGCACGGGTCACAACCACCGTGCATTTCACAATAACAACTGCCCCCCCCTCCCTCCCGCCAAGCCCTCCTCTCCCCTTTCTGCCTGTCAGGTCCACAGAGGCTTGGTTAGAGCAGGAACAGGGACTCAGAGGGAAAGTGACACAGAGAGTCTGGCAGCCTCCTTATGGTGCATAACCTCCCATACGAATCCTCCTTTACCGTCTTCCAGTGCTGCCAGTGCTACTGGAGACTGAAGAGCAAATTCCCAAAACTCACTCTGCACATGGGGCACGTAAAAGAACATCTCCGTGGACCGAGTAAGGACTGACTTTAGATCACGGACCAAGACTCATCTGAAAAACAATGGAAAATGGACTGAGTGAGTCTTGTACATTTGCTCCACAGTCTCATGGCTCAGACACGACCCCCTTGTGATGCACCTACTTTCCTAGAACTTGGCCCAGGTGTTACTAAGGATCTACAGCAGGTCCTCATAGCCTTGGATACAAAAGAGTTAACATGGCTTTTATTTTTTTTGCTGCAGGGCTGCTCATGCGGCCACTGCCCCCCCCCCCCCCCAGCCCTCTGCTGTCCTCTCCACCATATGGATCTAATCGGGCGAAAGCCAGCCAGCTGGGACCCCAACAGTCACCTGTGACAAGAGAAAAGAGACAGACGGCTTAGGATTCCAATCCAAGGGAGGGACAATGTGTTTCGAGCGATATAGAGAAATGGGGGGAGGGGGGGGGGGCACACGCGACTCGGACCGCGTCAGTGAGAGCGAGGGAGCAGAATTGGCCTCAGACAAAGGCAGCACCTGGTCCTCTCCCCGTCCGCGCGCGACGACAATGCAGCTCACATCTGTTTCTGCCTCCCGCTCGCGCCCCCAGCTTAATCCGCCCCCCCATCTTTTCTCCTCGCAGCACAACAACAGGTCTTAATCTCCAAGCCTCGCAGGCGGCTGCACAAACAGTCTTCATTTTCTTTTTTTAAATTGCCGAACGCACGCGCGTGCAGGACTAGCTCAGCCGCTGGGGTAAGGGCACGCTCCCCCCCACCCCCAGGTCCGCGCGTTCTTCAGGACCTCAGCCATGCGGCCGAACGTGCCGCCCCTGACGGAGTGTGCAACCGCATCGCGCTTAGTTTACTAATTTGCTTCATGATCTCATAAAAATAAGCAAACACAGCCTTTCCTCTGCGAAAAATCATCTTCAGCTGCTATGAACTGCTTTCCCCAGTACATATCCCACAACTCCTAGAAATATTTTATTGCCATGCAAGACAGCGTAAGAAGGGAGAAAAAAAAACATCAATATACTTGGTTAACAGCTGACGTAAATACAATTAACTCACATTAAATACTTAAGGAATAATTGATTTGGGAATCATTGACACAGCAGCCATTCGAGCACCAAATGAGTGCAGTTAATCAAAAACACACCGAGTTTGGCACGAGTTGGAGGATTTCTCAGCGTTCCAGTCTTCTCTGAAGCATCATGGTTCTACTGCCTATGAAGGTTATACATTTGCTGCCTGGTAAAGGTTGCAGGTTCTCTACGTGAACAGATGACAGGGAGGCCTGTGGGCTAAATTATAGGAGAATCGAGACAAAGGTACTCTGGGAGCCCTGGATGGCATCTGACGCTGCCACCATCCTTATGTGCAGGTTGGAGGCTCTGAGACCAGGCAGGAACAGCGAAACAGGTCATCCCCCACAGAGCAGGCCGTTCCCCTGTTTCCTGACAGCTATGGGCAAAAAATAACAGTCCTGGCAAGACATGCTAATAACTGGCCTGGATTATCATAAAAATACTTCGCTCGCTTTACACATTCCAGATCTTCCCTTGGCAGTGGTGCATCAGTGCAGCTTCATAGTCACGCAATCACGGCAGCGCTGGGCCTTTTGCACTGGGAGCTGAGGTAACATTCACCAATACTATTTAATTGCATTTCATTTTCCGATTATCTCATTTCATTGTTCTTTCCTTGTCTTTTCTTTTTCCTTGGCTGCAGCTGTATTAACTACTTCACTCTTTGCAGTAGCCCCTGGTCTATTATACGAATGCATTTGGATTATTGCATTAACAGTATTCAAAACTATATCAACACGCAACAGCAATAAACGACTGGGGAGACGTAGGAAATAAACCTCTGGGCTAATTGTGTGTATTGACCAGTGGACATCAGGACACACTAACAAATATGGCACAAGCTTAAAGTACTTGACTGCAGGGTGGAGCTACAA
Source organism: Mormyrus hasselquistii (assembly GCA_026779605.1). Classification (NCBI taxonomy): domain Eukaryota; kingdom Metazoa; phylum Chordata; class Actinopteri; order Osteoglossiformes; family Mormyridae; genus Mormyrus; species Mormyrus hasselquistii. Next base: position 11,615 of record JAODKE010000138.1, read on the forward strand.
GGGGAACCTGAGGGAGGCGCTCTCTCCACCTCCGCACCTCAGACCTTGTTACAAGCGCGCCGAGTTTCCGAAGGCAGTCATTTTAGCAGTTCTGATGCTATAATTATTTTGTTTGATGATTGGTTCTCCGTGATGGCTAGCCAGCAGTATGCAGTCTGTAGTTCTGCCCTTTTGGGTCTGGATTTGGGGGCTTGGGGGGGGGGGGGGGGTGGTGGAGAAACCGGGGGCTTAAATTTCACGGAGGAAAAGCAGCGTGAGAGGCTGAGTGTTTGTTTAACAAAGTCACTCTTCTCTAGAGTGCTGTTACAGCTGGCCGTCTCGGTGCACTGAGGCTCTGTGTTTTGATTCATGACCCAGTGGCTTGTGTGTGTGTGCGTGTGTGTGTGTGTGTGTATATGTGTGTGTGTGTGTGTGCGTGTGTGGTTTGAGGGGGGCAGACGATCAATTAAACTGAGGGCGCCAACGAGACACGGGCAAAGGAAATAACCGGCAGTGCAGCTCAGCTGTGGAAAGCAGACCCTCGATTCTTCTAGGCTCAGCCTCCAGATTGTGGTCCGGCTGATTCCCAGGACGGATGTGGTGCCCATGTGAGAGGAGAGAGGCTCGGCATTTAATTCGGCCCGCGTGGGGGGGTGGTGGCTAAGGTCTGGGGGGCACCTAGGCCTTAACGCAAGCAGTGAGCCACCGGCATCGCTCCCAAAATGACGGAGGTGCGTGGAAAATGAATCACTGGCAAGCAGTGGGAGCAGAGCAGACGGCGGCGATAAACCGCCAGCGAGGGACATTTCATTCCGAACGTGGAAAAGCGAGACTGGATCCCTGGGAGGAGCCATAAATACTGCAAACCGCAGAGATCCAGGGTTCCGTGTCAGAGCGAGGTCGGCGGCAGAGGCAGCACGTCTGCCAAGCGTTTCTCTAACATCCACGCTCCTCCCGCTTAGCTGACCTGTATCTCTGCGGCGGTGGTGTCACTGGTCGATACTACTGGGGGATTTTAACTGGATATTAGTCTGGTTCAGCACCCTGTTGAAAGTTATTACAGCTTGGCCAAAGAAGTGGCTTGTTTGACTGGTTATGTCCTTAATTAGCTGTTCATCACTCACAGTATGTCAGAGACTTAAAGTTAAATAATATTATAAGAGATGGAGAGAAACACGTGAGCATGGGGGGTGGGGGGGGGGTGGACAGACAGACATGGGATGGAGACCACCAACTATTTACCCCCCCCAACCTAATTGATTCACTTTCTAAACAAATCACCTGAGACTCCACACCCCTACATCTGACATCACCCTCATCCAGGTCCCCAGGATGAGAAATCTCAAGCAAATGACACCGCAGACTGATCTCAAAAGTTCTCATATTTCCCGTCACCCTGAGTAAATGGTCCAGCCATCAACAGAAGCGTCAAAATATGCCAAAATATATGGCGGGACGTGGACGGAGATCGCAGGCCTTGCCGACTCGCTCGCCACGCCGCGGCTTCCCATCCAATCAGCCATCAGCACCAGCTGGAGGCTCAACACTGTGGCAGGCAGCTGCCGTACCACGGCCGGGTCGTCTGGGGCGGCACGTGGTCCGGGGTAACCCGACACGTCCATGCAGAGCAGGATCTTCACGACACCTCTGCCATATATACGGGTCAATCAGGCTTGGGCCATTTTAACAGTTGCGTACGCCGTTTATTTAAGTATTCACACAAACTTCAATGTCTCCCAGCTTCAGGTGTGGATAAATAGTACTAACTCTCCAACAAGCCCTTCGACAGTCACATATGTGTAGAGCAGGGGTGTCAAACTCCAGTCCTGGGGGGCCGGAGCCCTGTGTAGCTTAGTTCTTTCCCCGTTCCACCACAAATGATTCAGCTCAAGAGCTGTGTGGTAATTAGCACAAGGAGTTGAATCAGGTGTGTTAAATGAGGGTGAACCAAAAATTGCGTAGGGCTCAGGCCCCCCAGGACTGGAGTTGGAGACCCCTGGTGTAGAGTTTTCTAGAACAACCTTTAAGAAGTTCCTTCTGCAGTGTCGAGGCACTTCAGGTGTCTGCTACCCGCTGTCACAAAGCCCGATCATCTCACTTCTCAGACTTTTTAAATGCTAATGACCTGTTTCAGGGATCTGGCCACAGGGTCCGAGTTCCGGGGCATTGTTCTGGGGGGTGGGATTGGGGGCAGGGGAAGACGACAGAGACAAAAGGGGGACATCAGAGGTTAAGAACAAAAGGCCAGTGTGTCTCTTTGTGTGTGGTGGGGGCTGTACACTGAATATGACACTTCATGATGCACTCAGTCAAAGTGGCAGTCAGAAGACCAGCATGATCCAATACCATTAAAAAAGGTCCATTCAGACCAGTTAATACCACCAGCTATCACTACCCCCACGCTCCCACCCCAAAACTTCCACCATTTCCTTGAGCATGTGAAACAAAACTAGTTAAATGCACCCCTGGCTAAGGGAAGGAGACGTTGGGTCTGACCTGGGGGGTGAGATACAGGACGGACATCCTTCTGTGTGCAAATCCTGATCTCCCTTCTCAGGGAGTCAAGTGAACAAAATGTACCTTGTTCACTAAAGCCCCCCACCCATACGTGCACTGCCCTGCAACCCTGTCAAGAGCAGAGGGGGGGGGCACAAAAAACAGAAGGACCCTAGAGCTCCCCATAGACGTGAACAAGCAGACCTCAGCGGCGATCAATCGCCGCGCGGCCTCTGAACCGGGGGCTCCGGAGGTCTGGCCTGGGGTGGATTGTTCCAGGTTTGTGCCTCGTATCCTCAGTGGGACAATTGAAGCCACTGACAGGCGAGTGAAGCAAAGAAGAGCCTTGAGTCACGCGGGCTTCTCCTGCGGACCCATCTCAGGACCCCAGATAGACCTCTGCCTCTCTCTCTGCCCCAGTCAGACAGGAGCCCTTTACAGCATCATAATGCACTGATTTCAACAATAGACCCCATTCAATACCGCTCTCCCCCATGCAATAAAACGGTTATTTAGCAGCAAATTTTTCTCTTTCTCGAGAGCCGTTGTAACAAGACAATGGAAGCCCCTGAACCGGATTCTGCATCTCCAGCCACTGTAACTAATCTACTGTGTCCAGTTTAACCTTTTCAAGTGGGTGATAAATTTGCCCCCCAGATCCTTTCGCAGAACATGGGCCGACCGATATGCCAGAGGTCACATGACATGCATTCGCAGGTCCCCGGGAGATGGGGAGTAGCGTCAAAGGATCTCTTGAAAAAGTCCAGGGCAGAGAAAGTCTGACGACGGCTTTTCCTGCAGCGGTGGAGGAGCGTGTTAATAAAACAGAAAAAGAAGAGAAATGGACAGAGCGTTTGACACCGGTGTGACGCAGCAAAGCTTGATGGATTACATGCATGCTAAGGCCTAACTAGGAAATGACAAAGAGAGAAGGGAAGACAGAGACTGGAACCATAAACATGCCCCCCCCCCCCCCAAACGCCCTCCTCCACCAGGACACGAAACACACGCGCTGTCAGAGTGACGACCTCCAGCCTCCCGTCGACGCAGCCCACTGCCGGCCTGAGACTCCACAGCCGCGTCTCCCGCAGCATTGCTGTCCCTGCATCGTCAATTCAGAGCCTCTCCAGGTCACGTCAGTGCAAGTCAGACCGAGACCACCCCCCGGTCCGAACTCCAACCCCCCACAGAGAGCACCACAGCAGAAAAACCCAGGGCTGGCGCTGCTCCTGAAGACGTACCTCGACCTAGAAGCCCCGACTTTGTCGTGGACCGATCTCTGAACGAACGTGGCGGCAAACCGGCAGCCCGCCTCCAGTTCCACATGTCTGAGTGCTGCGACTGCCCGCAGGAAATGACAAACGCTGATGTTGACCAATAGCTTGACAAATACAAGTACCTCAATTTCATTACATGCCGAGATTAATTTTCTTACCTGAAAATCAGGCAGTTAATGTTCATACACACACACACACACACACAC
>JAODKE010000138.1:29501-43858 GCA_026779605.1 Mormyrus hasselquistii
GGCTTTTGGGTTTTTTAGGTTGGTTGGGGGTTTTGTGGGGGGGTGTGGGGGGGGTGTGGGGGGGTGGGGGGGGGGCGGTGGGTGTTTGTCCGGTTAACTTAGGCTAAATACTGTGCTGTTTGGCCATAAGTGTCTCCTTCATTTTTACACATGATGCTCACAACAGCACAGAACCATCTGCGGCTGTCATTGTTACAAAGCAGTGCATTTTCATTTTAGGGTAGGAATAGTTGTGAGATTAATGTGAAAAGAGTGCACCAGCAATTTCATCGACTGGATATATTTAATTCAGAATGTGCAATGCTTCCTCCAACCTGTTCATACAGGACTGCCGATCAGCAGGGGGCGTAATGGTTAAAGATTTAGATAAGTTATACATTCCCGGCTATGGGCACAGCAATTCCTCTTGTGAGGAAACAAATTAGTATACTTCAGCCAAATCACAAAAAAACGGTAAATATAAATGGATAAAACAAAGTTATAACTATGTAGAGCAACATTACATAGTGTTTGCTAGACAAACATTACACAACTGTAATAAACTACCAGGATACATTCAAACTAATGAGAACAGTGGTGGAGCTATTTAAGTGTGGGAAAATGTCATCTGGAATTTTACGTTTCTACGCAAATATTTTCTTGGGATTTAAAATAGTCAAAACGGACGAGAATATATCGCCCCGTAAACCATAGAAAGTGCGGTTAAACGGGCCCATATAAAACCATTTACTTGGGGGAAAAAATGGCTAGCGACGTGCAAAGGACTTACTGGCGCCCTCTGGCGGGAGATTTTAATGAGCGACGCGTCTTCCAAAGCCCTTTGCTTGTATGGAGACGGGACTCTGGAGACAAATGTGTGCCAGGAAAAAGACAGACACCGCCGTGGAGCCGGTCCATGCGACAGCCTGCTTGGCCCCAACCCCAGCGCTCTACAGGCAAACCCCAGGACGTGAAAACTGCGGAAAATTCCTAACTGCACAGAAACAAAAGTTGAAATAAGGTTCCTCCTATTAAGCAAAATGCCAAAAACATACTTTTGTATAGTTTACTTATATGTGTTACGTTCCCACCAACGTCAGCTTGCTGCCTCCGTAATCGTGCGGTTAAAAAATATATATAAAAAAAAAACCCACACCCATACACAACATTAGGCAATTTAATTGCAGTGAGGGAAAAGTTGAATCGAGTTTAAGATTTTAACACCGATTGTAGTGAAGATGTATTAGGCACACTGATCACTGGACCCGTTTACAGGCTGTCGGTGTGTGCAGTTTAATTAAGTTATTTACATGATAATATGAATGACATAACCGTCACGCAAACAAGACAGATTGTGCGTCAACTGGGGACTCCAGCTGTCATCTGCTTTATCAAAACCTTGACACGGCTCAAAGTTTCCAGCTCAGGCCGCTGTTTTTGCGGGTATTCCGAGAGTTTCATGGAGCATCGGACGCAGGAACGACCACACACAGCGTTTGAGGTTTCCTACCTAGGCTATATGGCAAAATAATAGACTACGTTAGCTCTATTGGCGCCGGCTGTCTGCGGGATATTCGCCAGCAGCGAAGCCCAAAAATATATAATTTGGATGGAAGTTACACTTTCCCCGAAGCCACAGGTCTGGGCAAATAACTTATCATCCATAAAGTTCAACTCAAAGAGTAATTCTGAAAAGCCCACCAAAGCCCACTAAGTGTATTTATGAATCTTTTCATGCAAAGACTAAAAATTCCGAGATTGAGCTCAAGGGAATGTTATCCAACAAGCACACGGGTTTCTTTTGCCGTTATTTATAAAGAATCATAATACAGAGCCGTATAGCGCTTTTTTCCCCACAAAAGGTATATATTAAATACTTACATTGAAAAGCTCCTGGGATCCCGACCATGTTAACTACTCCGCCTGCTCGGAAAATTCGGGTCGGGGAAATTGCAAAGAGATTTACAGTGAGTTTTAACTGCAAGAAGCCGCAGCCGCTGTCTGATAAAGCGCGTCTCAGTCCAAAGCCCCTAACGCACTATTACTCCCGAGAAGAAAGCGGAGCGCACTGAGCACCGGCCCCCACCCCTGCGCCGGATAATGGGGCGGCACCCTTTGAAAAACGGGGCCGATGTAAGTGCATTGAAACTAAATGTTGCGGCTGACTTTCTCCGACACTGCAAATGAACCTAAAATAAACACATTTTTGTTCCCGTCAAAAGTATTGCGAGGAATGTGGCAATAAATGAAATACCTGGATGACGTAGGGCCTTTATAGCAATTCCGGGGCAGACTTCTTTGGGAAGGGGGGTGTAATCTGTAAAGGTCAGTGAGAGAAAATATTTCCCTGACAGTGAGGTGATACAAAAATGCAGAGTCAATGATTTCGGACCACCTGCCTTGAAAACCTTTTCAAGCGGGAAGGTCGAGCCTCCTATCCGAATGAATGAATGGAAACAGAATGTTCACTCATACATCTTCTTAGCAGCCATTATCTATAAATTGCCAGAACAACAAGATTAGCTGGAAAGAAGGTGGTTTAACTTGGATTGTAAACTGGCTTTAAGTCTGGTATTGTATCCTAAACATCAGAGCCAAGATATCAAAACCAGGCCAGCCAATTAACAGATCCAAGATAAGATCTTAGGCAGAAAAAAGGTTAATATTCTCATAGATAGAAAATCAAGCAGTCAGAGCTTTGTAGAACAGAAAAAGAATGCAAAATCTAAAAAAATAGCTGAACAAGAGAAGATTTCCCTAAGGAAATAAATTCTGTACAGTAAGTCCCATTTAAATATTTTGTTCTCTCTAAAATCAGGCAATATAAAATGTTTGATCGCATGGGGCATTGAGAGAACACACACACACACACTATACTCTGCCTCTGTTTTTACCCACAAGGCTACCACCTGCTCTATAGAGCGTGTTACCCAGCTGTTGGGCTGCAATAACAAATTAGCACCCGCTAACATGAGCGATTACCTCCTGTGCGTGATGGAACGGCGCCCTCCAGTTCCCGTTTGCCCATTTTAGCCAGACACTGAGCCCCAAGCACAAATTTCACAGTAGCCTGGGCTTGAAGGTAATCCAGGTTTGGTCCAGTGTGGATTAGGTTCGAAGAAAATAAAATAAGCAATGACAGCATGTTTGTGAGTGAAATAAAAAGACGTCCTGGACACTTGCATGTAGTAGCAAAAAGAACACATTTGGGACAAAATAGAAAGCAACTTACATTACATCTACTGAGAGGGACATGATCAGTTTTGAAACCAACTCAAACATGGCTATGAACAACCCAAGTGAAGAACCAGAATCAGGTTTGCATTAAACGAAACAGAAAGCAGTCTTATTTTAGCATTTAAGTACATGACTCTTTTGTTTATACATAAGAGAAACTTGGAGGTAAAACTCAGACTCTGGTGATCTAGGTTCTATGCTGTGACACCATACACTGTGATCAAGTGACTGTGTCTCATATCCGCCCAAACCCAGAGTGATCAAATTCACCGTGAACTTCTCCATTTTCAAACTCGTCTTAGTAAAACCCTTTGATGGGATAAAGTTAGACACAGCAACGCAGGCTTGCGCAAGTGATGCAACACAGATGAAATAAGTCATTTTGCCCTGCGACAAATGCAAAATGACAAATAATAACAATCAGGAGACGTGGGAAAAACTCTACCTCAATTCTTCTCTCAGCAGAGACCTGACTCAAAGTCCTTTTCGGCACATATACTTATGTAGGCGAGCCCAGACAGACAGACAGACAGAGACATACACACTCTACGAACTAGTCTGCCAAAACAACAGATGAGTCAACAGGCTGTGAGGTTGGCACACTTGCACAATTAGCTTTCCTGTGCCCGCAGGTGAAATGTATTGGTGAGGGGTTCTCAAGATCGCCAACGATCACCTTGTTACCGCAAGTGTTTCTAATTAGGCCATTAACACTTCCGCAGTTTGTCTCCTGATAAACGCTTAGAAAAACAGGTTATTTATCTCTCGATAGGATTTATTGAGGCGCATGAATTTTGCGCTGCGACAGTCAGAGAGGTCAGAGCAGAGTCGGCTGCTGTTCCTAAATTGTTCCTGCGTTCCTAGAAGCAGCCGCGCTCTGCGTCAGGGTCAATGTCGGCAGGTCTGGCTCATGTTCCGCTCGGCCCTAACAAAGCAGGTTCAGCTGACTCTCCCCCGCCGTAGCGATACGGGTCGAGCGGCAGCAGGCTCAGCAGCAGGCCGTCTGTCGCGGCCTTTTCTGGGGGCTGCTGGGTAACTGGTGCCAAAGGTCGAGACCTGACAGAAGAGTTGGGCTGCTGCGGGAGGGCTGTTATGGGGGGGGGGGGTCATGTGACATTCACTTTGTTATGTCTCGGGAGGGAAAGGCCCTTTGAATATGAAACAGCTGAGGGCACCTAAGTCATTACCCTGCATTGGGGGGGGGGGGTTGGTGTGTGATTCACTGCCATATGGGGTTATTTGGACATTGTTTAATGGGTTCTTAACCCCCCCTGCACACCTTTGCCTGATTTCCACTGATGATACTGAAGGTGATCTTCAGTGGCTGTGGTCAGGATCAGGGACCCAAAAGGGTATCTGTTCTCTCTCTCTCCCTCTCTCAGGTAGGGCCGGTTAATGGCCAGTCCTGCTCCGCACCGGCTGTCCTGGTCCTAGATCGCTTGGGCCATCTGCACCGCTCAGAGCTACCGCTCAGATGTTGGGCCCATATGGTAACTCTGGGGGAGCCTGAAAATTAATCACCAGACCATCCCAACTGTCCAGTGTCTTCAGGGAGCAAACCGATGAATATATGTATACATCTATATGAGGAGTACAATCCTAGGTCTGCTCCAATTAATTCTTTAAGCTTCTCATAATATCACATTGTGCCCAGATGGATGTTTCTCCCGGCCACCTGCTGTATGCAAAACGCACCGAGATGGATGAAAGGAAAATACACAGATGACCTGAATTAATGGCTATTGTGCTTACCGGTAGCACCCGTCTAATCTGGGTGATTTGAATTTACTCAGACTCTAAACCATCATTGGCTGTCGAAGCGGTTCTTACTTGACCGGATCTTTGTCCTGTCACCAAAAGATTGCAAGATTCATATCTATATTGCCATTTCGCTTCTTCAACAAAATTATGAATGCCAACTTTCCACGGGCAATATAGTAAGTTTTTTGGTAGTACTTTACTTAAAGTAGATACCTTCATAATGCATTATAATGGTCAGTATATGAATTAAGGATGCTTGGTACTGCATAATGAAACTATCTATAGTGCATGAAATTGTGCTTCATAAAAGATTCATAGTGCATAATAAACATGGCTATAATGTGTTATGCTTTCTATATATATTTCTAAATATTTTTGTTTATAATGCATTATGAATGCATCATAAGGGCAGCATGGTGGTGTAGTGATTAGCACTCACATCGGGGTTCCATGTGTGTGGAGTTTGCATGTTCTCCCCGTGTCCTCATGGGGTTTCCTCAAGGTACTCTAGTTTCCCCTCATGGCCCAAAAACATGCTGAAGTTCATTGGAGTTTCCAAATTGCCTGTAGGTGTGAGTATGACCTGCGTTGGGTTGGCACCCATCCTGGGTTGTTCCCTGTTGTTCACCCATAAGCTCTGGACCTCCACAACCCTGAGTAGGGCAAGCAGGTACAGAAAATGGATGGAATGTGTTCATAGCTTGTGTGATCTGCATTAACATTGTATAATACACGTTTTGACTAATGAAACCAGATTATTAGTGATCAACCAAGATGAAATACTTACAGGGTACTAACATCTTTTATGGGACAAGTGAGAAATATGAGAGTATTACACAATTTGCAGTTATATTTTGCTTGCATTGTACATTAACCGTTAATATTGCACATTGAAATGAACTGAACTTCAACGGTGTTGCACTTCCAGGGTAATGAGCAGGAGCAAGCACAAGTGGCATAAGAGAGGTTATAGTATGAACATAATGAATATCCATCCATCCATCCTTCCATCCATCTTCCAACCACCTTTTGTGGACAGTGTTATCGTGCATAATAAACATTAAAGACTTACTGGATTTGTAAAATAAGAGAAATGTCAGAGGTAGTATGACTGATGCAGTGTTCAGTCATGCATTTCCTCTGGGCTAGAAAATGTTTCTGAGTCTGGTATTAGGTGCATATGTAGTCCTCTAGATTTGCCCAGACTGTTGATGGGCCTTCAAATAATGGTTGACGTCTTCAAAGTCAAGTCAAAACTTTTGTATGTCCTATACAGAGAGATGACAGAGAAATCTGTGCAGTGAAATGCTTGTTGTGAAGCTCAGGTAATCACACTTACAATCACACATACTGTAGGAGACGGAGGTAGGCGGGGTTTGCGTAATCGCGCACGCTGGGTCACGTGGTGTGGTGGCGGTAGCGATTGTAATATCACATGTTAGGTGGAAGCGGTAGGGAGTGGGTGATAGGGGAAGGCCTACTTTTTGCTGACCGCAAATGTGAACGCTAATATAATTGGGAAGGTGTTTCGCTTTACGGATTATTGTCTTTATAACTAATGTGTTTTTACTGCTCCTGGATCCTATGGATGTTCAACGCTTCGTGCTGGAAGATTTGACATTGATCGAATAAAGGATTGAACCGGAAAGAACAGCCCTTGGATTATTGTCAGCTAGCGCGTCGGGCAGGTTAACTTCCCCTGACCAGCCGCTTGGCGACTTGAAAGGTTTTTAAAACAGTCGCCTATACAAACAATACAGTACGGGGGCTGAATAATCTGATGACTTGTGGGTAAAATATATGACTGCAGGCTCATATAACACCTATCAGATTGTAACTTGGTAAAACACTTGTGGACTGGTTGCCTACAGACTCATTGAATGATGAACTGTGATGACCTCTGCAGCTCTCTGCTCTCTTTGGAGAGTTTTTCAGCCATGGATGGTGCAAGAACTGTACCAAATAGTAATGCAGCATAGTGCATCTGTAGAAGATGATGCTTGAGTATGCTTGGGTTCATGAAGCATTTTCAGAGCTTTTGCAAGAAATACAGATGATGGCAAGCAGTCCTTACCACCAGTGGCATCAGAAGGACTTTAATATTGGGGACCAACCACTTAAGTACTATGCAACTGTGATTCTTTATACTCAACCCTATGCAGAGCTTTTCAGCCTGTAGTCAGACAGCTGGCGTCTCACTTTGCTGTGCAGTAGGTAACGATGTTCTCAGTGAGGCAGTAATAGGTGTGCACCAGGAGCCGCTGAAGCTGGTTTACTTTTTTCAGTCTCATTATTAAGTACAGGGGCTGCTACACCCACCAGTAAAGAGATGTGGATAATCTATGCACATTCCTCTGAGAAATGGACACCGAGGGACCTATAATTGCTGACACGTTCCACCACATCTTGATCAATGTTTAGCTAAGGAATATATAAGGTTCAAAGATATCCTGGAGTCCACTGTGATGAACAGACTGCAGGAATCCAATTTCAAGGTGAATAGGTGTTTAATCTAGTGACTCCGATCGTAGCTACAAAGAGGCAGGGTCAAAACTAATAAGGTAAGGAAGCAAACCAAGCCAAATGGGAAATCCAAAATCACGGATGCAGGTACAGGCAAGAGGTTGACAATGAAAGGTCAATGAGCAAGGCAATCAAATCCAAGAAAACACAAGGGAGAGAATAGGTAATTCAAGAAGTCAAAAATGCAGGTCATACAAAGGGATCAAAAGCATGGGAACCACTCTGTATGATGCAGACAGTCAATACTTCCCAAAGGATTCGGAAAGCTCTAAGTCTAAATCCGGTAGCTAGTCACTGGGAGTTGCAGCTGTTCAGTATTGTAGGGAAGACGCTGGAGGCATGTGGTTCAGGTGAGTGATGCAGGCATGAAATTCACAATAAGCCCTTTGGTTTTCTTCTTGGTCAGGCTGTTGATCACTTTCTCACATTCTGTAAATGTTAATGTGTAAAGCATTAGCTAACTATTCCAATTGACATATATACAAATATATGAAAGATTCCATGTGGAGATAGATATTTAACAGCTTTATCAGTTACAGATTCTAGACTGGTATTACAGATTGGTATGGGGGAAGATCAGGCTAATTTATAGCAAAGCTGTAGCTGTAATGCATAAACTAATTTTCATTCTGCGGTTTGACCCCTTTATTTTGGGGTTTATCATACTTAAATTATTCAAATTCACATGGATTAAGGTTACAACATAATCAGAGCAGTTGAATACAGGACACATAATTTGAATTTTAAATGAAGGATTTTAATTTAAAATTGCAAATGCTTAATTTACTTTAAAAGCAACACTGCAAACTGTTGTTTTCGACATGCATTTCATGTTGGACGAACTGTACAGAAACATGGTTTTATTTCTGGTCATAACTGTAAAAGTTAGGTTTTTAAAAAGCAAATTTAATGACAGAAGAAAGATATTTATGTCATATGAAGAAGTGGCTGAAATAAACATTTTAATGTATTTTTTTGTCTCAGTAGGCTATTACCGAAATAAACTCTTTTATGTATTTGCTAGTCTCAGTAGGCTATTTGCAGACATTTTGTAAGTATTTTAACATTACAACGTTCATGCATAATACAAATACACTCAAAATGCACTAGTATTACTCTCAAAATGACATAGTAACACATTTATATTATCTTTTTATGCTTTATTAGTTTTGATTAAAATGCATGCCCCCACTAGCAACCAGCTCTCCCAGGAGACGCTAACTGAATGGCAGAATCCCAAACCCTTATTTGAACCACCCTCCCTTGGTAACTTTTCTTCACATCCAAAGTTTTTTGGGATTCTTGATGATGAAGTGCTGTCCCAATACCTTAGGAAATCAGTGACCAAGGGCCAATTTTTATTCAAATCACCCCTTTGATGCTATGGTTTGATGATTTTTAACCATTTTCTCCAAACAGGTAGCCAATAATCAAAGAACAGAAACCTAGATAGAATGTTCAGTTTATTGCATTTAACCCACGACAAACGATCTATTTGAATGAGATTTGATTAGATTAGTCATTTATTTCCCATAACGCCTGCTATAGATTAGATGAAATATTCTTTTTATTACAGAAATAAATGGTAATATAATACAGCTGATGGTCGACTTTGTAATTGTATTTTCGGATCTGCTTCCGCATGTTTTGGTTAAGAGAGGAGCTGAGCTGATCACCACTTTGTGGTGAATTGGATCTGACGCTGGGAGATGATGCTGGATAGACCTGGTAGACCTGAACACATAGTGAGGGTATGCTGAGAGCGTCTGGCGGAGGTCCCTGACCTGGAGATCTTTAACTCACACCTCCAGCAGAACTTCTATTACATCCTGAGGACTTCAAGGACATTGAGCCCCAATGGGACATGTTCTGGTACACCATTGCTGAGGCGACATTGCGGAGCTGTGGCCGTGAGGTTGCTGGTGCCTGTCATGGGGGCAATCCCCGAACCTGAGAATGGAAACCAGCGGGAATGGGCAATATCAGGCTGAAGAAGGAAGCCTTCCAAGCTTGGTTAGCTTGGTCGACCTCAAAAAGGTTCTGGCAAACCATCAACCGATTCAGGAGGCTTTAACCGTGATTTTTACAGCAGGGATGGAGAACTGTTGACCGCAAATGGGGATATAATCAGACAGTGGAATGAATATTTTGAGAATCTCCTGAATGCCACTTAACTTCGGAGGGAGCAGAGCTGGAAGACTCAGAGGGGGATTTGCCCATCTCTAGGGATGAGGTCACTGAAGTAGTCAAAAACTCTTTGGTGATAAGTCTCTGGGAGTGGATAAGTTAAACCCTGAGTTCTTGAAAGTGGCATAGTGGGTCACATCTGCACCCCTGCCTTATGGGGAATGAAATGCTCATTACTATCTGCTTGAAGGGTGGCTTGGTAGGACAGTGTGTGGAGTTTGCATGTTTTCCCCATATGAACGTGCCCTGTGATGGGTTGGTGCCCCATTCTGGGTTGCACCCATCAGTCGCTCTGGACCCTCCACAACACTGACAATGGATGGATATCTGTTTGGAAGCAATATTCTTGACCGCTTTGCTTTTCTAACAAGCAACAAATCTTCAGACAGCCTTACTGAATCCCATATGCTTGAGTTACAATATAGAAATTTCATTCCACTTACTAGCAGCTAATTTGCTGAAATGCTTTGCAAATGACGATTTTGATTCTTATGCATGTTGGACTTCATTGATCATGCCCCTACCAATCTTTCAATCCATTGCAGGGCACTCACATACACTCACATGTCAAAGACCCCAACCAGGCAAAGGCTCTTCTCAACAGCATGGTTTTAGACATTTTGAGGGATTTGGAGAAAATACAACCCAAAGGTAGCATGTGGTCCATCAGCACTCAAAGCTGTGGTCATAACTAATTGCAGTGGGTGTAACTTTGAGCTTAGAAAACTCAGAATTTAATTGAAATCCGTGCTGAAATGCATGTTAATATAACTCTTTACGCTGGCAGCAAAAAATTGTGATACATTGATGTATGATTGATATATTTAACTTTTGTGACTGACAAATTTACAACTGCACGTTTGCAGTAATAATGTTATGTGTGCTGATATATTACCTGTAGCAGACCCCAGTCCCCCAGTGACCCTGGACTGACCCTCCAAAACTGCGTTAAAGCAGAAAAATGGGTGTTTTTTAATTATGAAAATGAACATCACATTAATTATATATCCATGTTTGTAGTAAGAATGAAATATAACATTGACTTATTTTCAGGGGCGTAGCCAGATTTTGTACGATGAGGTGGTCAGGCTAGACCCAATGATATGAGGTAGCAATGAGGTACATTTTGTATATCTCAGTCACGGGGAGGGCGGGGCGGCGGGTCCCTGCAGTAAAGTTTGCCACAATTGACTGATCAACATTAGGCAGCTTTGGTTTTACAGAATCTTTCACACACATAGGAGTTGTGTTTTGCAAACACCACAAGGAGGAGACAGAGATTCAATGTGCTATAGAAATCCAACAAGGACACTGGGGGTAATAATCAAGGTGCCGCGTTTAGGTCAGTCCTTATAGCTAAAAAGCTGAGAAGAAGGGGATCCTACCAGAATTCATTTAATGTTATGCATGCTTTATAAAGCACTGACCTGACTCAAATATTCATAGGCAACTTTCTGTCCAGTTGAGTTGAAGACCTATACTCACCTCCCCCCCCCCCTCTTTAAAAATAATCTATGCAATAACATTTGACACAGGTTAATGCAGACTATTTAAGGGTCATAACAGAGGAAAGGAATCCGAGAGACTTATATGGCCTACCCACATCGAGCTTTTTCACCTGCTGCTCAGTGTCATACACAGCAAAGTCACATTTCAAGCTTGCTTGACTGGGAGCAAGGTCTTTTCCCTTTAGAGTCTGTTCTCAAGTTATTCTTCACCTCCTAGGAATTTCCGCTCCTTCTCACTTCGGATGGTTTTCAAGTGCAACTATATCAATATCCCTCCAAACGAGTCACACCCATCATCTCCAGCATAGCGAGGCAGAGAACCAGGCAGGTTCTCATGAAGTAGCGTACTCTCTCCAACACCCCACTCACAAATAAGTAATCAACTTGCCCGCAAGGTTTCTCCCATTATATATATTTAGAAAATTTATAGTTAGATAAATTTAACACTGTCCCATTTGTCATTGTCAATCTGACACGGAGTCGGTAATTGGCTGAGGGAAAAATAAGAAATACACTAAAGTTACACTACTTAGTGATTTCCCAGAAAGCGGGTTAATTATCAGAATAGCATTGGAAAAGAATTTTAATGCGACGTAGTGAGAGAGAGGGCGGAGAAGGTGGGCACTGACGAGCAACACGCACAGAGCGAGGAAGAGGGAGTCTCCTGGCCTCCCTTTCGCGTCCCATCCCTTCGCGGAGCTGCGACCCCGTCTACAGTTATTCCAGGAATGTGCGGAACATGGCCGCCGGCATGAAGGCGCAGAAGACTGGGCTACTTGAGCTCCGGGTTTCTGCCGAGCGCTGGGTGCGAGTGTTAGCCTGCCTGACTGAAGAAGCGCTGACTGTGGGTCCCGGGGACGCCGCCGTCGAGCCCGCCGCCCCGAGCACCAGCCCGGCCGGTGCAGTGAACGGAGATCCGTCCAACATCTGCTCCAATCCCCCTGTCCCTGAAACGATTACAAACGTCAAACGCACCGTGCGGGTCGTCAAGCAGGATGTGGGAGGACTGGGAATCAGCATTAAAGGTACTTTATAACTTTTTTAAAATCTCGTTTTATAAGCAATTTCCGACAAAATTTGCTAGTTTAACGCACTGCTGCGCGGTTTTGCGTCACGTCCCGTAACCTTCCAAGCCCGCGGCCAACAGCTTTATTTTCTCCAAATAAATTGATTAATGCAGAAGGACCTTCGAAGGTATTCGTAATTTCGTTAAAATGCTTGTCAATCTTTTTGTAACAAAAACACTTTCAGCGCTGCGCGTAACACTTGACAAAAAAAGAGTTTTTTTATAGCTTCTGTCAGCAACAAGTTTAATCGCAACTTTTTCAGCTGCTGCCATATTCAGAGTAGTTCTTCATGTCTGCGGTACAAGTAAAGCCTGGAAACGGAAGAGCCAAAATCACGAAAAGCGATTGTCAGTATATTCGCAGGGGGAAAGATTCAACTCGATCGCCTTTGGTACAACAGAATGCCTTGAATAAGTCGAAAAAGTAGGCTATATATAGAGGTGTGTTGGTGCTGTCATTAAATACTTAGAGTTTTACCGTTAACCAATGATCCGCAATAAAAATGTTATTTGGAAAGATGCATCTTTTAATAATGTTATTGACAGCCTGATCAAGTTATAGCTATAAGCTGATCTAGGCCCACTTTAAGTGCGACGAACTTGTCCACATGTGCATGCGATAGAAGACACAACTTGGGTGTATAGTGATAATAATCTTTATACGGGACATTTGATATGGAGCATAAATATTTGCATCCTTGAACTGAATTGCATAAGAAGCTCGAGAACTTGAGACAAAACTACGTGTGCTAGAAATGGCTTTGCTGTTTTCCCCTTTTGTATTATCTGGCTGAATGGGGGCGGCTGGAATTTGCGCCCACCCAGATCTCCACATCTGCATTTTTTCTGTGTGTCCTCTGGATCACTGTCTGGAGCTTTATGATAATACTTTTGCTTTGGCTCCTCCTGATCGCGACATCCTCAAGAGTTTGTTGAGGCGATATTACGGTGATCGTCCCGATTGCCGTGTGCGCTGCATTCCTCACATCGCCGGAGGAAGCGCGCATTACACCCCAACTGCCGAAACCGCTCCACCGTGGTGCCAGTGTTCTCCTCCATCATCAAAATAATTTCTGTTTGGCAATTAAGAAAAAATGCACGTATTACAGATCCAACATGGTATAAACAAACGCCATAATTACATTTAAATACGTACAGTATAATTATAATCGAAATCTTTAAATTACATCATTAAAATATTAAATTGCGGGAGTTTTATTGCGTTTTATTTCGGCCGAGCTGTCAGCTATGGATTATGTTTGTTTAAGGTTTGAGGTTTCAGTGAGATTATTTTAATTATTTCATTATATATTATTTTATAATATTATTTATTATTATATATTAGAATAGTGGGACATAAGTAAACAGGTACACTCAAAGCAGGATGCAGTAAATTTAGTTAGGTCTACAATATGAAAGCATTAACTGTATCTTAGGTGTGAATGGATAGATCAGGCCGTCAGCTGGCTGCCTTATGTGGACAGCTGACATGCTGCTCCCAGAATCCTTTGGGTGCTGACCATCTCCACACACAGTTTCATGGGAGAAGACCAGCCTTGTCATGTTTATTTTTGGGGTGTTCACCCTGGCATGCAGAGTGTGTCACCTCCAGTTGGCATCAATCAGGGAAGAGATAGAAGAAGATATGTAGGCAGAGATCATAAGATGTAAGGGTTCACCTTTCAATTTAGAAAACATTCAGTAATTTGTAACACAGTTAGCAGATGTTGCCATTCAGAATGCCATTGGTACCAACTGTTTTGATTATGGATTACTAGAGCCACCATTGAAAAATAATGCTACTTAAAATAATAATCACATCATCACTCCTTGGTAGTTGGCACAAAATTTCCATGTAATATTTTCTGTTAAGTGACATGAAAGATAAAGCAGAGTGTCAGGGTGAAACGTTTACCCTTAGGCAGAGTGCATATTCAACAAGATGCCTGTCAGTCACAGTCCGTAACTCTCATATTCGAAAGGATGCCTGTCAGTCGCAGTCCGTAACTCTCATATTCGACAGGATGCCTGTCAGTCGCAGTCCGTAACTCTCATATTCCACAGGATGCCTGTCAGTCGCAGTCCGTAACTCTCAT
>JAODKE010000138.1:48326-68011 GCA_026779605.1 Mormyrus hasselquistii
TGTTCTCTATTGTTAACAGTTTAGTGACGGGGCTTTCAAATAAAGCCACGTTGGAAGGATATCGCAGCATTAGCGTTGATCCTAGCAAGGATGGCAACATAGATGGGATGGCAGCCAATTGCAGGGCACATGCTCACACATGCAGTCACGGGTAACTGAGAGGCACCGATTCATCCAACTGCATGTCTTTGGACTGCTTGCGGAAACCTGAGCAACCCAAAGAGGGCATGCAAAGTCCATGTATACAGAGCCAGGCATGGGCATTGGAGCCGTGATCCTAGAGGCATGAGGTCACCTTAGAGCAGGGGTGTCAAACTCCAGTCCTGGGGGGGCGGAGCCCTGTATAGCTAAGTTCTTTCCCTGTTCCACCAGTGTGGTAATTGGCACAAGGAGCTGAATCAGGTGTGTTAAACGAGGGGAAACCCAAAAACGTGCAGGGCTGCGGCCCCCCAGGACTGGAGTCTGAGACCCCGGCCTTAGAGGGTTAGTGATTGCAGTCTTTCTGTGTTCCTCCTTTTCCCTCAGGTGGCCCAATTTAGACAGACAGTCAGCAGACAGAGACTGATAGAACGATAGAAATTCTTTGTCATTGTAATTAAAACAACAAAATTTTCTCTG
Organism: Mormyrus hasselquistii; assembly: GCA_026779605.1. Taxonomy (NCBI): domain Eukaryota; kingdom Metazoa; phylum Chordata; class Actinopteri; order Osteoglossiformes; family Mormyridae; genus Mormyrus; species Mormyrus hasselquistii. The sequence goes on from JAODKE010000138.1 coordinate 48,945, forward strand.
GCTTTTTCTCCAAGGCGACGTTATATACAAATTTTTATATGTACACAGAGTAAATAGAGCCTATAAAACATAATTGAAATACTTAATACTTAAATAGTAAAATACAGAAGACAGTGCTACAATGACAAGGAAAAAAACAGTCCTGAGGGAGTCCAGCTCACAAGGGATCTTTGTGTCTTTTTACCCTTTTTCCTCCTGCGGTCGAATAGCTTTCAGTTAGGCTTAACCCTTCTATCTAAATTGCCAGTAACATATGATCACGTGTGCGGCCATTTCAGTGAACCATTTGAGTACTCTGTGACTGTGAGTCTTTATACTCAGGAACAGAAACCTTAGTCTGGATTAGTACCTTCTGGACCTGAACTTTCCACCTCTGCTTGGATCGAAGCAGGAGGGACGCCGCTTCGTCTCCTGACCCGCCCAACTAAAGGCTGTGAGCCGTCACACACATGCGTATCCATCCGCCTCCCCCGCCGCTTTCATTCCCACACCGGCGGGTGGCCGCTTCAGCCAAGCCGCTGTCACTGCAGCAACAGGTGATGGCGAGCGGCTATTTCCCAGCCGGCCTACCCTCCAACGGCCCCCTGAGCAACGCAGACAAAGGACAGCCAGTGTGGGGGTGGAGTGGGGTGGGGGGTCTGGGGCATATCTATCTGGGGGAGTTTGACCGTGGGTATTAATCCAGCCTCAGGGAGCTTCACCGAGCGTTTGTTGCACACACAGATCCCTGCCAAATGTTATTTTGCACGCACGCCCCTGAGCAGTTCCCTGTTATTGTTATTCTCTAGCACCAAAAATAAAACAGTTAAGTCCTCCTGCTCCCACTTCTTTCCCAGATATTCAGCCCTCCTTTGGCAGTGGGTACATCTTACATCTCCCTTGTTACAGTCTAGGTCTGGCCTCCTTGTCACTTTGAAACCCTGCTTATAGGAAGCCAGCAAAGGTCTCAGGCTTGCAGGCAGCCCCCCCCCGCCCCCCCCCGACAGCCCCCAGCGGCAGGCTGACAGCCGCTGGCTCCCCGCAGGAGGGCTCTGTCTTTTCACGGTGGTGCCAGTGAGTCAGCTGGACCCAGATGGCAGGCAGAGGTTATAAAAAACAGGGCTGCTCCCTGCATCGCAGCAGTCTGACCATATCCAGGCCTGATCCCCAGTTCAGCTTTTCTCCTTTTTTTCCAAATTACAGCCATAACTCTGCCTGTAACAGAGGCACAGCTTGACCAGATGATGTAAAGACTGTCTTACAGCTTTTCAGGTTTTGTGTATTTTATTATCTCATATCATCAATTTCAAGAATGTCCCCTGGGATCAATAACATTTATCTAGACAAATATCATTTAGATATATTAATTTCAGATTATTATAATCGCTACAATTTTAAAATCTTGAAAGGCTTGTCACTGATATTTGGACCCCACCCTAGTTAAACACAGCCTCACAGTCTCCTGATATTTCCTTACTAGACCCAGAGCTGGTTAATTTGTATTGATTTGTGTCTCTTTGGATTAGATCTCGTTACTCTCCAACCATGACTTTCATTGCATAAATACAGCAAAAGTTTGCATAAAAATAAGTCGAAAAGATGTATCCTGCAGCACAGTTAAAAACATTTCCACATGGTCATTAACAAAACGGATTCTGTTTAGTCCGATGCCAGATTTTCTGCTTTGTTTAGTCCACTTTCTTATCTGGATTAAATTTAAAGTAATGCTCTTGGTACATTCTGTGACGGCCTCTTGTCGATTTGAGGTTTGGCAGCATAACAGGGAGGTGCCTGTCGAGGGGCCTGAGTCACCCAGTCCGCGCCGACATTGGGTGTGGGCCTCGGTTTTTAATAAAACCCGAAGATGCTGAGCTTCTCCATCTGTTGCTTAAGTCGTTTTCTCAGGGACACATATGTTTATCTGTTGTGACACTGAATTGTGGGAAATGCCACCTCCTGACTACCGTGATGTGGCACGCAGGTCATAAGCTAGGGAGCCCCTCAGAGCGTTCAGACTGATCCTTTTCTGTCTTCATTTCTTAAAGCCCGTGCTTGTTGTATAATTCAACAAAGCCCCCAGTAGAATGTGTGTGTGACTGTGTGTGTGTGACTGTGTGTGTGTGTGCCCTCCATTTGCGTGTTGGATATTTAGTGTCTTGAATGGGAGATTTGCTGGCTAACATGGTTTGCTGGCGAGACAGTAAGCATTGAAATGTGCTGTGTAGCCGGTCAAGCAGACCCCACTGCGTTTTGGACGCGAGGGACAGGGGGAGGGATTTAGCTGTTGACTTTGCCAGCTGGGGCCAGGAGGCTGCTCTCTGCTTTTTGCTCAACGGTCTCAACACTAACAGCACAAGTCTGACCGGGGGGGCTCTGGGTTAAAAACCTAGCACAATCTTCCTGCTGTATTCTGCTCATAGAGAACATAATGACGACACTGGTCTGGACTTATCCCTGTTGTGTTTCCATCCATTTTCCTGGAGCCCATCCCAGGAAGCATAGAGCACGAGGCAGGGTAACGTGCTGGACAGGATGACAGCCTGTCAGACGGGACACGCACACACAGTCATACAGCCTGCTTAGTCTACAGTCACCATTTTACCTAACTGCATGTTTTTGGTAGGAGATCAGATCGTCTGAAGGAAAATCACAAGAATGCACTTGGAACAAAAACAGGAATCAAATACACAACCTTGATGCTGAGAGACTGCGGTACTGCTCACCGAGCCACTGCTCAGCCTGTGGCCAGTCTATTGGCTTCTTGGCTTATCAGACGGATTCACCCAATGCAACTTTCAGTTGTGCATTTTAGGCGTGACGATGGGGTCAGGAGAAGGGTCTCTACTGGGCAAACTGAACCACCAGCATCAAAGACACACGATGGGGTCAGTAACAGACAGGTTGCACTGTCAAAAAAAATATATATCACTTTGTACCTTTGCTTGTCACTAGGGCTTTACCCTCAAGGGTACGGTAATGTAATTTGTACCTTGGGGATGTTCCTCAGAGTCCATTTTTGTACCTTAAAAGGTACAATTACCTACAGCTAGAGGGTACAATTGGCAGACTCTTGCAGCCCCAGTGACAAGCAAAGGGACAATTTGATACTTCTTTCTGACTGTACCGGCCTTGATTCCAGGCTTTCAGGTTTCAGTATCAGCAAATCTGCAATTTAAAACAATCCAAACTGAAATCGAATTAGGGCCACCACTATGTCATCAAGTGGTGTTTTTATCACAGAAGCCACACCTAACTCAGTTAAATGATTAAATAGCTCTATTTATATTCATCAGATATTGCTTGTATAAGAAACGATTTCTCAAGCAACACTCGAGCAGGAAATACACAACCGCGAGTTAAGTGGCACCGCTAGGTGAAATAAACATCTGAGACTGACTTACCAGCAAACGAATCAGGGCATTTTGCATTAAGATAATAATTAAAAGGTTGTTGGGGACGACTTTGTGAGGCCACAGAGGAGGGTTTCTATGGTGTTTAGGAGAGACTGGGGGGAAGAGGCAGTACATCCTCATCTAAAAATGCTGCTCAAGAGATAGTAAAAACAGCACAGCGGCAGCTGCTAATTTTAGCTCTGCACGGAGGCCGCCGGAGAGAGTGGCATTCATGGTAACATTTGGATTTTACTAAACTCAATCTGCCTCATGTTGACTCAGCCTTTGTAGTATTTTCCATTCCGTTGCTTGTGGTTTATTCTTTCCCCCCCCAGGAAGGTTTTACTCACCTGTTGCGGAGAGTCAGATCGGTTTAGTCTGCTTTGGCTCAGAATTACATTCACTGTCATTTTAGCCAGGTTCATTTTTGGATATTAAAAGCAAAAGTCATTTTTCCACGCCGCACCCATCCCGTCCACACCTATTCTGAGATGGGAACAAATTTTGTTCAGTGTCAGAAAGTGACTGAGAATCATAGAAAAATTTAACCAGTGAGAAAGGAGCACAGGCAGATTTACATTTTACTTATTTAGCAGACACTTTAATCCAAAACAATGTGCTTTTTAAGTAAAATCGTCATGCCAAACCCGGGATTTGAACCAGCGTCTTTCCAGCCACAGTCACAGCATTCTAACCCACCAACTTGTATGGTAAAATGTGTGATTTGGGATAGAATGAGCAGTATATCAATAGGTACCACGAAACAGTCAATTAAAAACAAATAATAGAAGTTCTAGGACTTTGAAGTGCAGGCAGTCTGTTGAGCAATGAAGACATAACCACATTGTTTCGGAGGATAAGGGTTAAAGGTCGTGCCTTATGAGAGGTCTAGGGCACAGGTCACCGACGAGAGAAAGTGTCAGGCTGGGACAGCCAATCGAGAAAGCTGTTGCTGGCTTAAGATTTAGCATGGGGGGGGGGGGCTGCAGGGTGGCCAGAGTAGACAGCAGCTGTCCTGACATGAGCGAAGATGTTATTTGTGCCAGAGGAAGGCCCCTTGCCCGGGGCGGGAGGGACACTTTGCACACTGGCAAACGGAAATCCAATACACGTCCACGAGTAGAGTCCCTTCGCTCTATTTATACATGGCTCCAAGCTGCCCGGCCGGGACTGCAGGCTTGGCTCTCTAAACAGGCCCCAGCAGACAGGGCGCCAAATACTCCCAAGGAAAGCAAAACCTGTAGATGTGCTGCATGTTGATGGGGAGGAATGGGGGGGGGGCATTTTTCCACGGGGATGATGGTTTTCACATAAAGTCAGATTGCCTCTGGACATTTTAAACATTAAGGGCATGGAGTTGAAGTCCGGAATGACGCTGGTTAAAACCCAATGGTGGATCTTGCTATGGTACCTCAGAACATGGTACTTTACCTGAGATCGTAACACTGAGTATCTTATACAGTCGCCACTCCAGATTTGCAAATTTGACGTCTGCGGTTTCCGTGATTCGCGAGTTGGCCGTGAACAATTAGATGGGAATATTTATGGAGCCGGCCAGAAGAGTGCAGTAACCGAAGACGACGATGCTCAAGAATAATATATAAAAATACAGTATAATATAATTTAATATAATATATAAATGTTAGGTTTTTTAGTGCACATATATCTTTGATTTTAAAAGTTATTTAAAAACCTGTGAGATCTACTCATCTTGGCTTGTGTAGTTCAGTAGTTGTGTAGTGCCTCTGTACACTGCGCGGCTTTGTACACTGCACGCCTTTGTACACTGCGCGTCTCGACAACCAGCCCCCTCACTTGTTAGTTGCCTCTGTGACTCTGTCATCCCTTGTTTCTCGCAGTAACTTTTAAACTTTCCAGTGCCATTCATTTTGCATTTTTATTGATGTGCCCAAGTATTACTCACAAACTTTGGACAATCTTCTGGCCATAGCCCTTGTGATTGTGACGAGGTGACTGTACTTAACTAAATGTCTGATTTTACTTGACAGCGTTCAGGATGAGCACTCTTATCTACCCATTTGTTCCATCTAATATATGCCAAATATAGATTTTTTCCCCCCAATGCATAATTGAAAAAAATTATTATGCATAGTTGAAAACTAAATTATTAGTTTAGTTTTTGTGTATTTGGGTGAGAAGTGGAATGGTTTGATATTAAGCAACTTCATGATTGTCTAGAAACAATTATTTGACATTTCATGAAAAGGGTTTAAAGGTCACTTTGAGTAACTGTGTCTGAATCAAAATACCCGTAATGCTACATTTAAGAAATCAGTCACTTCAAAAGTTGTGGAATGTAGAATTTAAAGCAATTTTACTTTTAACTTGTTAGTGGCCCCGGTGCTGTGAAGAACAGTCAACACCGGCCTGCTGTTAAGTTAGCTTGTGACCTGCTGGTCACACAGCCACGTCACAGGAGGTGCTGTGAAGCTGAGCCACCGGTCCTGCTGTCTCTGCATACTAGCATTAACATCTGTGTGAGGCTTGCCAAAGCTTATCTCTATATGCTTCATCTGTCTTGGCAGGAGACAAAAAGCTTGCTGCCTTGACACAAAAATTCTCTGTTGCATCTGTCTCCCCCAGTGAAGTACATGAAAGAGATGTCGGCGTACTTCAGGAGCGTCAACGCTGGGGGGCCTGCACCCTGGGAAACGCCAGGAGGATCCCCCAACAAGCAAGGGGCACCTCACTCCCCAGCGGAGCCCAAACTGGCACGAGAGATTCCCTTGAAAATGTGTCAGGTCACTAAGAAGCAATGTCCGCCTGACACTGAAAACAGGTACATCTGCTTCAGAGGCACGTACTGAAATAGTTTGTGTGGATTAACCTTCGGTTTAACCCTCCTTCTTCAGACATATTTGCGTAATTATCCAACAGCACGTCAGCAGTTAGCTGGAGATTAAATGCAGATGCCAGTCTTTACTTGGGGATCCTGTTCCAAAGGGCCAAACCAACGTTAGCTTTCAGTTTGGTGTTAAGTGAGTCTTTAAGGTCAGAGAAAGGCCACTTTCCTCTAGGTACACACTGCCAGTCAAAAGCTTTCGCTCACACTTAGTTAAGCTACATTTGCACGTTACTTTTAGGAACATTTACAGAAAATGCACTCAATATTCTTTGCAAACATACATTTCCAGTATGTTCACCGTTTGAGTACCTCTATAAGCAAGAAAATGTCATTTCTTTGATTGATCAAAGTAACGTCCACTAGCAGGCATAACCGCAAGGCATTCTTTCTACAAGGGACATTAAATACTGCTCTGTTTCATGGGATGAACTGGTGACTGGTAGTGCGTGTGTCAGATGCAGAGAAGCTGACAGGCGCAAATAAGATCTGTTTTACCATTTTCTCCCAACTGAAAACACAGTTAATGGCTCCTTAAAATTATATCCACATTGATAAAGATTATTTCTTTTTTGGTATTTGGTTGGAATTACTTTTATTCTAACTGGTCATTTAGGTTCAGCCTAAACGTGGCGTAGGATTTTTGACAGGAAAATTAAGGGGCAACCACTCAGCTTTCCTCTGTCCTTCAGGTACTTCAAGGTCATCTCCGCTGACCGAAGAACGTCTCTGTTCCTGCGGGCAAAGGATGCGGCAATGGCGCAGTCGTGGTACAACGCCATTCAGTCTGCTGCCAGTGGCCTGGTTCCTAAGGTGATAGAGGAGCTGAGAGGCATGCATGGCGGCCAAGAAGTCAAGCACATTGGCTGGCTCACTGAGCAGGTAATGGATCAGTGCCGCTAGCGCTAACTGCTATTCCGACATCAGTGTTTGTGGTATTCTGCAGTACTGTAGATGTTAAAGTAGACTGTTTTCTGACAAAGAAATTTGTTTTCGTTTTATAATTTGACCAATTATATGTTAGGTATTGTAAAGAAGAAATCCAAATATGCCAAATCAGGTACAATAGTAAGGTTCTGGTTTCAGAGCTTTCGTTCAGGCTTTGAATGAAAAGTTTAATGTTTTCATAGGGACATCCGAGTCAGTTTCAAACGTTTCCTTGCTGGATCGAATCCGGTTTAATCCAAAGTTCCTCTAGGTCACATTGAACAGATTACTGCTGCAGAAGAAATGCTATAAAATGACCATCAACTCAGATACACAGAGCCTGGGGCAATCAGAGCACAGCTCTTTCATGAGAATAGAGCCCAGATGTTGTGGACCACAACACAGGATGCCGAGGCAGGGATGATTCACTCACGGTTTAAAACGGTTTTATAATCAATCAAATGAGAAGCGTGGCTCTAATCCAACAGATGTGACTCATTGGCCAGGAGGAATCTCTGAAACGATGCCGCTGATTGCCAGCACTAACTCTTAGTGGGATGTTCTGCCCCAGCCGCCACAGGGCCCAGAGAAGTCAGTTTTGGCCATGCTGACGGAGAGAGACCTGGTCCTTTATCATGCCCTGCCCGACAACAGAGAGTCCCTCTGCAGTCCTGATCAGAGCTACCCCCTAATTACCACAAGGTGGGCATGTCCGACACCTGCTGTAACATCTGTGTCCATGTGCCTCAGTAATATCAGTTATTATTGTTGATGGGTGGATGGGTGGATGGATGGATGGATAAATTGATGGATGGATACATACATATATCTGTGTCCATGTGCCTCAGTAATATCAGTTATTATTGTTGATGGATGGATGGATGGATGGATGGATGGATGGATGGATGGATGGATGGATACACACTGTACATATATACATACATGAATACTTTTTAGGTCCCAAGGGACATCTGATGCCTCTCCAACGACAGGAAGGTGACTTGTTCCTGTGAGATAAACAGAGGGAAACTCTACTTTATCAGACTTCTCATTCTCCTTATCTCTCTTTTTTTCTAACGTTCTCCTCTCAGATTGGTGCATTCAGGACCTGGGAAGACCTCCACCATCATGGATCCCGAGCTCACCTTCGTCCTCCGGAGTGGGACTAGAAAAGGGGTCGAGACCCACGTTTTTCAGGTTGATTCGTCCAAAGAGCTCTCGACCTGGACCCACATGCTTGTGGACGGCTGTCACAGCGCAGCAGAGCTCATAAAAGAGGTTACCACTGGTATGAACAATGCGCGCAGCCATCCAGCCATCTTTAATTGCTTATTCAGGGAACACGGGGTCCAAAGCAGGGGAACCGCCAAGTTGGGCTGCCATCCCATAGCAGGGCATACACTCAAACACAGTCACACACTAAGGGATGTTAGAGACACTGTATTTTTGAGCACACATATTATGGGCAACTTAAAGATAGCATTTAGCTTAACTGTGGATGTACATTAGTACCCAATGGAAACATACGAAAACAGTGAGAATATACCAATCTACTAATATACCGATCTACTGGTCATGTCAGACTTTCAAAGCAACAGCAAAATTGTGCCTATAGTGCCCTCTACTGATGTGTAAGTTAGACAGTCTTTAAGCTAAAGCTTTCCTTTTTCCTGGCTTGCTGATTTCCTTCATTTTAAAGACCGCTGTTGCTGGAAAAAAGGTAAATTATCCCCCCATCGTTTAAAAAAAAAATAAATCTGCAACAGGTCTGCAAGCATGTAAAAACATAAGCAGTGTATTTATCGGCTCTGGTATGATGAGTCTCTGGATGTGATAATTCATCTGAACTTACTACAATTTTAATGTCGTCGGTGCAATAAAAGAATATTCAATATTCCAGACCTGTTGGAGTCTTCAGAGGGAAAGCATAGGACACCATGAGTAATTCTGAAATGGATTTTAAAGATTTCCGAGATTGTCTACTCACTCCAACCCCTTTAGCCTGCAACTGGAACGGGAAGGAGTGTATCTTGGGCATCCACATTGAGGAGGGCTTCACCATCTTCACGGAGGAGCCAGGCTCCAGGAAGACGGTCCTGCTGCAGCGGCCCTTCGAAAAGCTCCGCATGTCTTCTGATGACAACGTGCGCACCATGGTCTTGGACTTCGGCGGACCGGAAGCGGAGATCGTGAGTGTGCCCTCTTACTGTCCTTTTGGCTCCAGCAGGAGTGAAAAAAGTGGGGGGAAAAAACGCTTCTTAAAAGTCAGGGAGGGACGGGGTAACCAGTATGCACGTAGAGGAGCCCTGCGATGGACTGACATCCCATTCAGGGTGTCCACTGCCGTATGTCGTGCTTTTGGGATAGGCTTCAGTCTCATAATAAGCATAACTTTGGTAAGCAGGTATTGAAGATGGATGGATGGATGGATGGATGGATGGATGGATGGATGGATGGATGTTAACCAGCAGTAGTCAGAATCTTTCAGAATTCCGATGTTACTCTTAAGTTCATACTTCACTCTTCCCCGTGTGCTTTCGCCCCGCGGCCGCTAATGCTAATGGAATCCTATGTTCATGCTACATTTGTCCATGACACAGATGCTTGTGGTCGGTGCTGCGTACAGCAGTGATGTTCCACCAGACCAGAAGAGGGAAGATGTATTCCAGCAAACCAAAATACAAGCAGTGTAGTGACATGGGCAAACTTTTTACGAACAGGTTCAAAGTCGTATGGCTTGGTGGTATTAAGGTAATAGGTGTACCGTGGTATTTTAGCCGGGACCTCACCATCTGGCAAATTATGCTGCCAGGATTTCAAAATGCCAGAATAAAATTGCTTTTAAAAATTTCATATACCGCGGTATATAGTCTGGACAGTGTGAAAACATAGATATGTGTGTGCCTCCAGCCCTCCGCGTACAGCTACTCACCGGAACTACGCCAACGACTACTATTCTTCCTCTGCGGTTTCTTGTTACTGTTGACCTTCTGCTCTGTGAAAGTCAGTGTAGCCACCTACTGGAAACGCCCGATCTATTTCCTCGTGCGTGTGCGGTTGACGTGCATGATGTCCATCGGGCAAAAAAATCTAGGCTATACATGCATCATCCAGCTCAAAACCCCTGACGGTGAACTTCACACCACTAACCCTTGCGTGGAGCAAAAGTGCACGTGGAAAAGTGAGGTACGAATCGGCCTTTAGTAGCTTAGCTGAAGCCATGATACAAAAGAGCAGAACTATGTAAAACAGTCTGTACAGGTGTTTTGTTGAGGCAATTTGCTTGGCCGTGAGGGTATAAGCTCAGTGCTGGGACTTCAACTAACGAATTCTGGGATTTCAGACCATGTCCTGTAATGGCTGATGGTAATTCAGACAAACTGTTTAACATGCTTGACAAAGCTTTGGATTTTTATTAAGTTAGGCATTGCAGGGTGGAAATGGTGTATTTCTCACGAGTTTTAAAGGGCAGTAGAAATAAGCCATTAAACATGTAGAAGCCAAAGTGTCCGATTTTTTTATTATTTTTTTTTCTACTTTTATTGATTAATGGGCCTTTTTGTTCTCCCGTCTTCCCCCTGACAGCAACTGGACCTCCATTCTTGCCCAAAGACCGTTGTGTTCATCCTGCACGCCTTTCTGTCTGCTAAGGTCAGGCGCCTAGGCCTCTTCGCATGACAACGGCAGCTGGACGGATATGTGGCAGCAAAGTGCTTTAGCAGTGAGAACTCGGGGGCTGAGAAGCCCAAACCAAACCACCACGGAGAACTGAACCCACTTACACACAGGGCAATGAGGCCTTAGGGGCAAACAACCACAAACCCATAACTGTCCAGTGAAGTTTCATACCGTTTTTTTAACATTTCATAACAGTTTTCTTGTCTGCATTGTTTTCAGTGCCGTACGATTTGTACTGATCAGCCTTCTGAAGGTAACGTTGGATGACAGAGCTTTCAGAGTAGCTGTGTACCCCAGACAGAATCATCTGTTTAGTGCGCCGAGTCTGGATGAACTTGTTAGATTTCCATGAGGGTGACCTGCGCTGTCCAGTGTAGAGGACTGTCTCCGTGCATGGGGTGTGCCATCTTGTCTAAAGTACACAATTTTCACATCTTCCTATAAGCACATAATGCAACATATTACTATGCTTAATCTTTTTGCATCGTTGTCACATTTTAATTGTAGTCATACTATGCATTTGGGCCTTGTTCCCCTTCACTCAAAATGAGGCATTGAGAAAATGTCTTTCTAACCAATCACCTGTGAGGGCTTTCTAACCAATCACCTGTGAGGGCTTTCTAACCAATCACCTGTGAGGATACACGGAGCACTGTTGTTAGAATTGAGAGCATTTACATGGCAGTTCTTAACTTTTTGTAACTTATCTACAAATAGATAATGCCACATAAATGATGAAACGAGGCTTTGATATGAATCATTTATTTATATACTGTATATAGTATATCGCATACTAATACTGAAATATTTCATTTTGTGGATAACTTGTTTTAAATTTATGCAGAAATCAGGATGCTTTCAATCCTGTTATTGTTGCTCTGCCTTCTGCAAGTAAAATGTAATAATCCTAATGAAACAACACATTAAACGCTATCTCAGGATGTTGTTTTGTGTAAGAATTTTAAAAGACATCAGATTGTGCTGAAAATGAGAAATTCAAATTACATTCATGATACAGACATATATATATGGCAGAGTTTTCGAGTATGGTATTTCAGCAGTGCTTAAAATATCTATTTAAATAAATATATTTTAAACTAAAATGCATTAAAATAATTGTGTGCCTTGTAAGGTTGATTGTATAAAGTAAAAGAGTAATAAACCTGGATTTATTAACCTTTATTCTGTTTTGTGTTTTTTTGTTTATATTTTTGGTAAATTCTGAAATGAAATGATTGTTTAATGTGTCGTTTTCACACTTTTCCGTTTTGGTGAACATACCAACAATCCAACAAATTTGTGCACAAAATATTGCATTTCTGCCTTCTGGATACAGTTACATAAAATTACAAAAGTAACACTCTGTCTCCAAAGAAATTGGGACGTTGTGTACAACATAAAGAAAACGGAATCCAATGATTTGCAAATCATATAAACCCATGTTTAATTCAATTTGAATTTGATGTCAGAAACAAATTTCAAAAAAGTTAGGACAGGGGCCACAAAACACTAGAAAAGTTGTATAATGCTCAAGCAAAACACCTGGTTGAATATCTTAAAACTAATTAAGTTAATTGGCATCAGGTCAGTAAGATGATTAGATATAAAAAGAGCCTCCCAGAGAGGCAGAGTCTCTGTGCAGTGAAGATGGGGAGATGTTCACCACTCTGTGAAAGACTGTGTGGGCAATGTTATAGTGCAATGATGTAAGAATAATGTTCTTCAATTATTGCAAAGAATTTGGGAATTCCATCATGAACAGTACATAATATCATTAAAAGATTCAGAGAATCCAGAGGAATTTCTATATGCAAAGTAGGAGCCGAAACCCAATATTGAATAGCCATGGTTTTCAGGTCCTCAGGCAGCACTGCATTAAAGACAGACATGATTCTATAGTGGGAATCAGTGCATGGGCTCAGGAACACTTCCGAAAACCATTGTCTGTGAACACAGTTTGTAGCTGCATCCACAAAAGTAGAATGAAACTCTTCCATGCAAAGAAGAAGCCAATATCTAAACATTATCAAGAATCACCACCAACTTATCTAGGCCGGAATTCATTTAAGATGGGTTGAGGCAAAATGGAAAACTGTCCTGTGCTGCGTTGAATCAGATTCTTTTGGGAATCGTGGATGCTGCGTCCAACAGACTAAAGAGGAGAGGGACCATCCAGCTTGTTATCAGCAGACGGTTCATGGTATAGGGGTGCATTGGTGCCCATGGCTTGGGTAGCTTGCATATTTGGGACATCACCATTAATGCTGAATAATATATACAGGTTTGGGGCAACATATGCTGCCATCCAGGCAATGTTTTTTTTCAGAGAAGGCCTTGTATATTTCACCAAGACAATGAAAAATCGCATTCTGTGCATATTATAACAGCATGGTTCCATAGTAGAAGAGTCAGGGTGCTAGACTGGCCTGTCTGCAGTGCAGACCTGTCATCCATTGAAAACGTTTGGTGCATCAAGAAATGAAAAATACTGTATTTGAACTGTTCTGCAGTTGAAATCATATATCAGGCTAGATTGGGACAACATTTCACTTTCAGAACTCCAGCAACTGGTTTCCTCAGTTCCTAAAGGTTTACAAAGTGTTTATAAAAGAAGAGGTGATGCAGCGCACTGGTAAATACGCCCCTGTCCCAACTTTTTAAAAATGTGTTGCTGGGATCAAATTTAAATTGGTTATATATTTGTCATAAAACAATAAGATTTCTCAGTTTCAACATTTGATATGTTTTCAGTTAAATATGGATTTATATTATTTGTAAATCATTGCATTGTTTTTATTTACATTTTACACACTGTCCCAGTTGTTTTGGAAACGGGGTTGTAATAAACTTTAATATAATAATATTAAACACTATACAGATAGACTCACATTTTGGGATTTATCTATATGTTCTTATCACTGGTGAAATTGTTAATCGGCCAATTATACATAACTCCTGTGCTTCGTATAACGTGCGTGTCTGTTGTACATCATACCTACATGGGAAGGGAGCGGAAAGGAAATGTACAAAAAGACACGGTAGGAGTGTGAACAGGAACGCGGAGGGAGTTTTAGTAACTGCTTTCCAGTAGAATCCATGTGCGGCGAGCTGGCTGGACAACCATGGCCATTCAACGATTACCGCGACCCAGGAGAATTATAGGCTTGTGGTCGTGCAGTGTGTGCAGGGACTTCGGGACTGCATGTCATCTCCTAGACTAGGATTACTCTGTCAAGGAAATAAATGACTGAATGAATGAATGTGTGTGTGACACGTTTTCCTTATAAATATCTTTGTTTTCCGCTTTCTGCGTTTTTGGTTTAACTTCATGCCTCTACTTTAGAAATGCCCTGGGTTGGACTCGGTCTATCAGTCCTCGTAATAGGCAGCAAAATGTTATTTTTGGAAACGCTATCATGGGAAATGCTGAGCCAATTCAAACGCTCAGTTATCTATTATTTAGTAGGGATTTTTTTCCGGTAGCAGTATTCTAACCCTCTGCTCCTCCGATATGGTATATCAAACTCTAAACAAGCAGGATTACAAGCAGATTAGTTTGAAACAAACTTTTGTGGACGACTGTATGGCACAATTAAAAGTCAATCGGCTTCAGCCAGCATATAATTATTTTTTTCCTACGACCTCTCACTTCTCATTTCAAAACATTTTCCAATAGACGAAAACACATGTCACGTTATTATTGTTGTTGATGATGACCTATATCCATGAAGGAATCCAAAGACGAAACCCCAGTTCATCGTAGAGCACCCAAACATACATACACCCAGCGCAATTCGGAATCAACATCTCTGCAGACAGATATCACAGCATGCCGTCGGAATGTCAAAGAAAGAAGAGATTTCGCATCAACATGGGACAACAGCGTAAACTATGGAACTAGAACCGTGGTTGGCAGGAAACGCCCACGTCTCCACTTGTGAACCAACAGCGCCATCTGGTGTGCGATATGTATTACATATCGTTAGTTTATCTACACTAAGTGGAAATCTTAGCTAGTATCAGGTGGGACCAATTGTGCCCCAAAAACTGCTGAATATGTCTGTCTCTTTCATACAGAGCGAGATGGTACATGCAAAATTACTCAATAAATGAAGTATCGCTGTTAATTAATGAGTTTGCCCATTGTCCTCTACCCTCGCTCATTAATGAGTTTTTGGCCACAGAAATGCCACTGCATGGATATTTTTTGTTGTTTTGGACCTGGGAGGGAGCAAAAACGTGGACCGGCATGGGGTCCCTGAGGACCAGGATGGGAAACACTGCCCTAAACACTCCAGTGTCAGAAAATCCAAGGTGTGTGTCTGTGTGTGTGCATTTGGGAACATGCACTTTTATCACAGTCTAATAATATGTGCTTTGGCATTCTCTGATACAGCTTTCTCTGATATTACTCTCTTCTTTTCAATGGTTAATTACACCAATTCAAGACAACCAATTGTGAGAGGAACATGCTGTGTTCAGCGCAGCGCTGGGTTTGGTCTGCAGCCCTTACCCAAGCGGCACCACTTCGTGGGGCAGCTTCTTTCACTGACACAAGCGCTTCGTGTTCTCCGGCGTTTCTTATTTATGGATCTAGCGGCTCATTGTGGCATGTAGCTGGACAGTCTTCTGGGCTAGTGTCCTATTTCCTGGATAGTAACACCAGATAATCGGAATGTTCCAGGACTATGTCATCTAGGCTGTCACAAGGGGTTGCACTCAAAAAATAAATAAATAAATAAATAAGAACAGCAGATTGAATACATCATTGAATCTTTGTAGCCTTGTATAAAGTTTGCAAAATATGCAGTGTGACACTAATTTCACATAAATAGACAAAGAAAAAAACACCCATGCACATCTGGCTTTGGGGCAAATACAGAGAGAGGGAATAACGATTCTATTAATCAGAATACCAAATCAGAGCACAAAGGGGTTGTATCAGCCTTCCCCATTGTGTGAGGGGGTTGCTATGGAAACCAGGCCATGAGATCATCAGTATCTCCAGTTTTTTTTTTTTTTTTTTTTTTTTTTTTTTATCAGTTTGCGATAGCTGGGGGGGGGGGGATAGGCTGGGGGAAAAGAACAGGCAAGGGAATTTGGATTGGGAATGGGAAAAAAGGCACAGAAGAAAACAAACAACCCAATGGGTCTGTGAGGACTGTGATAAAATATTGTCTCTGCTTCCCCTCCCCCCACCTGAACTATTAGCTTATTTTTTCTGCCATTCTCAGCCTGCATCCGTATAACATGCATAGAGGAGACAGCAGCTGTGCATAGGAAATAGTTAATATAAAGCTGTAAGATAATCTGTCAGGGCCTATAAATGGATTAAGCTTATGTGTCTGGCTGCTCTTGTTTCAATACGCCGAGCTCTGAGACTACCTAAAGACACTGCCAGTGGTCAAAATATCAAATCATGCCCTAGATGATATATAAACCAAGAACTAGCACAATGGCCCACGAATAAGCATTGTAGACTCAGCTGGAGGTTGGAATCGTAGCTCTTTGTGTTGAGGGAGTAAATGGCGCTGGCTTGTGTCTGTGTGTATTTCTTCCTATAATCCAAAAACACACAGTTAGGTATAGTGGCGACACTAAATTGCTCATAGTGTGAATTTGTGCTCTGTGAATGGTTTCCTGTCTGATGTGTCCCCACCTTGTGCCACAAGGTTCCTGGGATAGACCCAAGGCTCTCTGTCACCGTCTACTAGATATATGGCTATAGAAGAATCTATAACCTAATAATATCTTCTGAAAGAATGCCTGTGCCCAAACTGCTATACTTAAATGTTCCTTTTCCGAATATTTATCCCATTCTTAGCACATCACAAGCTGCTACTGAAAACAAATTATGTCTGCAACCTTTAAATAGTCAACCCTAACCTCAACTTAGCTGGAGTTTTGTGTCCAGGTTGTCTATTTCATGCTGTGTCTGAGGTGCCTACCTTTTAGGTGAGCTGGGTGTGCACTTAATCTAGTGTACACTTCAGTTAGTGCGCACTTGGTCTAACTCAGACTTCCTGTGCTACAACATACTATAAAAAGGGCACATGTGGTACCTAACGGTGTCTGAGACTTTGACCAATGGAGTATGAGGCTAAAATTATAGCCCTTGACCAGATATATAGCCTGTAGCAGGCGATGGGTAATAATTTAAATATAGGGCTGTAAAATCATCCTCAGCCATTCAGCACATGTTCTCATTTCCCACAAGTGGCATTACAGACATACAGGGATGAAGGCTCACGGGCTGCAGGAAGATGTGAAGGACATTCAGCTAATGGCTGACCAGACCCCAGCACCCCTCTCCTCACCAGCTCACCGGCGGCTCTCAGTGGTGCATTTCTGGCTGCTTCGTGAGCTATCCAGGGATGCATGGAGGACACTGTGGTTCCTGTACCTCTATGCCACCCATCTTCCCAGCAGTTCCAGTTCATGCGGACTGGTCCATGTCACACACTGGGGGGGGGGGGGGGGGGGGTTGGGGTGGGAGGCTCTGTGACATTTATAAGGTTTTGTTTTAATAAATGTGGTTCTGAAGTCACTGCCTTCCACTCCCTGCTCCATAAAAACATGTAATGACCATCTGAAAAGTTCAGGAGTTTCTTTTATTTATTTCTTAGTAAGAGAAACTTTTTTATTTTTATTATTTCTACCAGGTATTGAACAGAAAGACAGTCTGTCAGGTTGAGTTCTCCATGTTTGGTTCACATCTCACAAGTCAATAATTTATCAGCGCTGTCCTGGGATGAAACATAACATTATTTATGTTATGCTTATGTATTATTTAGCAAACAAAGGTAATATCTGACAATGTTTCATATATACTGGTTCTATAACTTGTCGAAAGTCAAAGCCATAACACACGTCGGCTGCCTAAGGTTTGGCCCTCAGGCCCCTTAATGCCTAATCCTGCCTTTTTAGCCCCTTCTTGTAATTCTATTCATCATCTATTCATCCACCCATGCATCTGCTCATCTAGTCCAGGGTCATGGGGATGGATTTTATTGGGCAGCATGAGACACAATACAGCACAGGGATTTTTTTTTTTAAATAGTACCAACCAGTACCAACAAGTGCCCCCATACCACAGTAAAAGGAAATTTACTGTGGAAGTTATGAAACCCAAATGTATCAGTCCCTGATTTAATTTTCACTTTGCCTTAGGATATCGTAGTTAAAAATTAAAGGGGTGACATTTTCAGTTCAGCAGCTGACATAAGGCACCAGCGCATCTAAAAACAAACACTTTTTGGCTTCTCTGATTGAGGAACGAGTGGAACATAATGACAAGAAACACTCATTTAGCCAAGATTAACACATGTTCCAAAACCATAGAATTAAACACACTTTTTAAATTAGCATAATTATTGCAGGTCAGTAGTTCTGCTGCTGCATAACGTGTCACTTTGCATGGTCAATAAAATTACTGTATTAGCGCTTATCAAAATAAACACTGACTGTCATATCCAAATGACACCCTGTGCTACAGTAGTATGACTGAAATTTCTGCATTGGATGTCTTTATTGTCTTTATTGCTCACCAAACCTGAGGGGTTCTCTGCTTTTAGAATTAGTTCAACAGTAAAATGAAATATGATGTCAAATACAAAAAATATACTCAGTGAGAAAAAACATTAAGCTAACATAAACCTAAATGGAGTATTGTAAATGAAATGAATCTGCATGTAGTGGCAGGTCATGTGACTGTATCACAAGATCAAATGGACAATAGAGTTTGCAGTATGGGCACACTGCTGGTGCCATGTCAGTAGGGTGTGGTACGCCCTCCCCCCCCCCGGGCCTGGATATATGTGGTGATACAGTGCAGAAGGGAGTCGTACAGCCGCTGTATCCTCTCCTGTGGCAAGTGGGCCCACAGCTGCTGTAATTGGCCCTCGAGATCCTGCAGATTGGCACTGGGACTGAATTGGCGTCCAAGCTGATCCCGCACATGTTTGACTGGGGAGATCGGGAGACCTGGCTGGTCACGGGAGGACCTCAATATGACACAGGCAGTCCATAGACACACGTGCCGTGCGTGGATGGGCGTTGTCTTGTTGAAAGACTGTGGTAAGGTGCTGTCTCAAGAGGGGTAAGACATGCGGACGCAGGATGTGACTGACGTAGCTCTGTGCCGTCAGGGTCCCCGACTCACTACCAGAGATGATCTGAAGTCATACCCTATGACTCCCCACACCTAAGATGCCAGGAGTAACGCCTGT
>JAODKE010000138.1:76075-115280 GCA_026779605.1 Mormyrus hasselquistii
GGTGTGGGTGGTGATGGGGGGGGGGGGGGGGCTGGTTTTCTGGTGTCTCTTCTGTTCAAAGTCCCCAGGCTTTAAGTGAGGTAGAGTGGCTTGTCCCTGGCTATCATGCTACTGCTAGAAAACAAGGACAAAGCACAAAAATGAACAAAACAATAATGAAACAATTTCGGCTCCTTTTCCCCCGAAAACATTCAGAAGCCATAAACAATGGCAGAGATTTTTCCAAAAAGCCAGTCCATAGAGGCACTTTAGAAGATACAGTCTAAGGAAATTTTGACAGCTTACTGAAGTCAGCTTCGCCTAGTGATGCTCATATAAAGAAATACATTCAGCATATACTCATTTTAACAAGATCCGAATAACGTTTGTTTTTTTTTCTTCCCCCCTTCTAGCTCTGGACGAATGGATCTGCATGTCATCCAGAAGCTTTCAGTTTAATAAAGATGAGGTGCAGCAGTGAGAAAACCAGGTCTGATTGCGTAAAGATCCTACACTGCATAATGAACAGAAGATTACTGCCAAAACTGTTGCAGTTATAACTGTGCAGAGGACCGTCTGTTTGTGTCGCTGGCCACTTACCTGCAGAGGTTGGCCCCACACTCACGATTGCAGTACTCGCTGTCCCACTCCTGATTCTGTCCCGCTACCGGGTTGGGGGTCCCTGGGGACTGGGAGCCAACACTGTTCTGGTAATCAGATTGGATTGTTGGGAATCCCTGGAAAAAAATGATGGGATGCATTGGAGGCTGGTAGTGATCTCCTGTTAGACATACCCTCGTTTGCCAACCCTGTTCAAGAGCACAAAGAGAACATACGATTTCTGGTCCTACCCTCTTAAGCAGCCTGTTTGTACTTTAGGCTGTGTTACATAACAGAATTATGAACTATGAATTATCTGCGGGTAACACAGTGGCTATGTGGGTAGCAGAGTGGCCGCACGCCTCCAGGGCAGTGGGCCGGGTTCCCACCCCCGGTTCTGTGTGTGTGGAGATACCCCCCTTGTGTTTACATCTGTTTCCCCCTGGTTGTCCTATTTCCTCCCACGGTCCCAAAATATGGGGTTAGATGAACCTGGATCTCTAAATTGCCGTTAGTCTGTGATTGTGCCTGACTGCATGACCACTGATGGTCCAGCATCCCATCCAGGGCACTGTTATGCTTCCTGGGATGGGCACAAGGCTCCCACAGCCCTTTACTGGACAAGCAGTTATGTAAGATGGATGGAAGAACATTCAAACCACATCTGTGTAGAATAAATGACAAGACAGGCAGCTGGAACAGCCCGGTGATTATAGTGGAACAGACTCGCAAAAGGCTGTGACTCTATCGAGTGGTATTTCGGTTCAGATTTGAGAATATCTGGGTACTGTGTACATCTGACTTTATGATGGGGCAGCCTCACCCGTACTATTAACATATGCTAACTAACCTGCTGACCCGGCGGTGGCGAGTGGAGGGGGGCCTGCAGCCCCATTTGATGAGGGATGATTGGCTGGGACTGGACCTGCTGCATGCGAATTGGCTGGTTGAGGATGGCGCTCTGGTGGAGCGAGAGCTGCTGATGCAAGGGCGGGCTGATCTGGAAGGAGGCGGGCGGCGAGGCGGTCATGCCGGACAGGATCTGCGATTGGCTGAGGGTCCGGGACAAGTTGTGGCGGGGCGGCCCCCCATAGCTCTGCAGGTCTGCCAGGGGGAAGGAGCCTGGGCCCAGGTACGGAGAGGAGGGTTGGGGAGGCACGCTGTACAGGGGCTGCTTGGGGGGCATCATGTGTGGTGGCTGGGTGCTCTGGGCTCCCTTTGATTCCGGTGGGTCGCTATAGGGCTGAAAAAGTAAAGCACAGGCTGTTATTTATGAATCCCCGTATCCTGGCTATATAATATTGCCATTTCTCCCAGTCTACCAAAGAACGAAACATGATAAGGCTGATTTCCATTTATCTGTATAATAGCGAAAGCAGGGTCAGCCACAGGATCTGATCCGACGACCTTCCGGTCATGGCCACAGGATCTGATCCGACGACCTTCCGGTCATGGTCACAGACCCGCGCAGCGCCCCATAAGGCAGTCATTAAACGAGAAAAATAAACCATGAAAAACAATGAATGCATTGAGAAATTGTTCAATTTTTTTTTTGCTCTGTTTAGAGCAGCAGGCTTATTTTACCCTAAATATAACTTTTGTTCAGTAGTGTAGTTTAAATTAATTTACATATTAATCAAACTGCATATACTGCATATACAAATCCTAAATAATGATAACTGCCTATTTGTCATTGGATCTTCCAGCAGAATCACAGGCAGGACACATTAATGTAGCTTATTATTAGGTTATTCCTCCATGGTATTGTGCATGGTGTAGGGAAGTCTAGCTGACTGGTGGACAGAGCACAGGCATCATTGTGCTGTAGTTATAGAAACAATAAATGAGTGTCTAAAAAGTTGTAACATATATTTGAACTCAGCCCTTTTTTCTAAATAGGACGGACTTCATTAATTGGGTCACGTTGTAAAGACAGCATTGCATTGTTTAACCAATGATACAACCTTTCATGTCTGCTACAATACCAGTAAATCCAAATAAAATCCGCTGCATGTGGATTATAATCCGGCTAATTGTTTCATAGCTGGTTTGGGTCTGCTGTCCAGATGTGAAGTGCAGGGATGTGACCGCAAAAGGAAGGCAGCAACTGCAGTCGCTCTGGTGGAATCAGCGCATGAAAAATGCAGCAGGAATCCCGAGACAGAGACGAAAGCTCTCAAGCAGTTTGCACAATCAATTCAATTCTGCCGCGTCATTTCAGCATATCAATTCTTAAATAAAGCTGTGAGACTACAGAAGTATAAGTGGTCAGAAGACGGATGCACAGAAAGATAGTGCAAAAGTTATTTATTGTAATGGGTTTAAATCAGATTCCAGTTTTAACTCTTGAAATAATCAAAATCACTAAACAAAACCAAAGAAGCCATAACACGTGCATTTTTGTATATTTCATTGAACATGCAGTTATACGTTACATTTCTTCTGTGCACATTATTAAGACAGCAAACGTGTCTGCATTATAAATTGAGCAGGATTTTTAATTACAGCAAATGACAGAGGGGACTGGTCCTTAATAGACACTGCCGCTCGAACCATGGGCTGCATCAGCAGATGAATAAACCATCCAGCATATAATCATAGTTCTTGCAGTTTTGGCTTCTGTGGATTTAAAAGGAAATGCAAGACAGCTGGAGGGACTGAGGGACAGGATCGGGTTTTGCAAGCTAACGCAATTTGAGGCTGTAACAGGCGAGGAATTAACAACGCTTCATTTCTTAATTGCCTGTCTGACTGCACTGTAGCTATTTAATTAATTAGATGGATATAAGGAGGGAGGATCCAGAATTCAAAACGTTCGTACATTTTTTACTTCATAACTAAAATATTTTTAATCGACAAAATGCAGTTTGATCCTCACACTGGTCTGGTCTTGTACATCTACTGTGCTTGTAATTAAAAAACAAAATGTGTATCATTATGAAATCAGCATATAATATAATTCAGCCTAGGCAATAAATATGATGTGGCTAGATAATATATATATAATATAATATAATAAATATATATATGTGAACAGAATATTGAAGTCTAAGTTGATGATCAGCTTGTGATGTTCCTAAATGTGAATAAAAACACAAAATGATTCAGACACTTGGAGCGTGAAAGTCATTGAACAATGACAGGCAATCTATTCAGCATCTACTCTGCATTAGTTCAGAGGAAAAAGCACAGAAACAGAAGCTACACTCGCCTCCATTTTCATGGCTGCTTTCAACGACTGTAACTCTAACCCTAACTCTCACTCTCGCGGAGGAGATTGTCTTTTCCAAGACACTCAGAGGCCTGTCTATGACAAGTGTGGCAATTCAAAGCTGAATGACAAGCCTCTTGAATATACAGGTAGTTACTAACCTATTAGTCTGTCCTTCTTTTCAGAGAGGTATGTGTCCGCACAGAGCTTTGGATTTGCTTACACTGTCTGACAGGCACAAATACAGGGCAGCTTAGCGAGCGACGCCACTTCGGCACGATTCGTACTTCCGACTTCTGGTGATGTCCCTCCCCCACACTTAGTCAGAAGGCTCCGTCTAATTCATCATCACCATATCTGCACTGACCCTTGTATATGAAACACGTAACCCGTGTTACCTTGGAAACCAGACTGGCTCTGTACGCGGCCAAAGCCTTCAGGTACTCCTTCTTGGCCGCCTCAGTCTTCCTTTTGTATGCCTGGGAGAAAACGAACAGAGTCGCGGTGAGAGTGGGGAAGCAGGGGCTTGCTGACCTTTGACCCCTAACCTGGGCACAACCTGCATGGTCAGAGATCCCGGTCGCAGGCACATCTTATGGATTGTTGACTGGGGATTTTTTTCCCCCCTGCTTTCAGCACATGAAAACATAACATTTGTGGAGAGATGGTGAGAGAATGAAAGAAAGGGTGAGGAATATGTTTGCGTGGGGGGGGGGGGAGAGGTGCTGTTTTGAGGACATACTGTTCTCACCCATCTTGCCGTGGCTGTTTATATCGGATCCAGTTTCGATAGCACTCATATTTCCAAACAAAAATCCTTTCCTCTCTTCTCTCATCCGTTTAATGCTAGCAGAAGTCACCTTTCCTTCTTTTAAGAAGAAAAAAAAAACTCCCAGCAGTTTTAATTTCTAATTAATTTAGCACAGCTAATGATTCATAGAAAGCTTGGTATTTCTAAGCAAATTACCATGCCTAAGGATCTCTAATTATCCCAAAGTGAGCGGATTCATTAGAAATTGTAGCCGTGCGAGGCTACAGGGTCGGAAACATATTAAAAATAACTAAGCTGCAAAGCGCATATGTTGTGGTCGTAATCCTGACATCGAGACGTCCCGCTAGAATTAGCCAGTAATTGTACCTTAATGAAAGGTTCTTGTTTGATAACCAGTTAATTATAGAAGACAATAAGTTCAGACCCCGCTGGCACAGGCAAGAACAATTACCAGAGGCTGCGAACGGCGACAGAGGGACGCCTGTTTAGCGGCAGGTGCGCTCCAGTGACGCGCGCCGCCTTATTGCCAAAGGGAAGCCGGCATGGCGCAGTGACGCGTAGAAATTGCGCTTGAATACTTGGTGTTTCTTTTCGGATACTGATCACTGGCAAGATGGGAATCGCACCTAACGCTTTAAAAGATGAACTAGCATTGCGACACCAATATCATCTGCAACAAACGGATTAATGCACGCATGCAGGTGGTCGAGGACAGAAAAGTTGCGCTCCCCTGGGAATTGAAAAAGTCAGGAAAAAAAGAATCAAACAACTGACCTGAATTCATATCAACACTATACAGCATTTGCCCCATTTTTCAAGAATAGACGTACGGTCAGATACGAGTACTGTATTCTTGGTGGGTTTTTATGACTTAAGCAAATTACATGCTTTATAATGAATAACTAAATGATTCACGTGTTTTCTTTTACTGTTTTATTTCATAACTTGCTCCTCACTGTGCGATTTCCTGCCTCCTGACATTTAAATTTACACCCAAAATGAACATGTTTGCTATTTATAGAATATCTATATCAGCAATGAATAATTCCATATTATTGGGGCCACAATTGACTTATTTAGTAATTTTAGTTATTTAAATATAAGTTTGTACCATTACAAAACTTTTAATATGACTGCTCCAGTCTTGCCGTGACTGCACCGTTCAGGATAAGTGGTAGTGTTTTAATAGTAATATACTATAAAGCTTATGCTATAAGCTTATGTTATAAGAATGGATACCGGATGCTTCCGAGAGGATATGGGCCTGCAAACATCACTGCAGTGTTTCCCAACTCAAAAGTCAGGGACAGGAGCAAAAATGTGGATTTGGTGGCAGCAAGCTGTGAGGAAGCAAAAACGTGGGATGGCAGAGTTGGGAAAAATTGCATTGCTGTGCCCATATAGGACCTCCAATTTTTTCATTACATGGTTCCAAACTAGTGCCTCAACTGGAGGAGAAACTGACCGGCAGCCATCGGATGCCCCCAGAGCCATACTCCTACCCCCTCCACCTGCATTTCCTGTTTGTACCCACAGTGGGAGAAAGAGGAGCTTTTGGAGTCGCTGAGCTGTAAGGAGTTAAAGCTACGCTAGGTCTCTTAGCCTTCACCCCCCCCCCACCCACTGCTCAATGGTATCACCCTCCGTTGCACTCCCAAATCACTTCCATTCCCAGCCATTTGGAAGAAGGAAAAAAAAAAACCTTAAACCCTCTTTGAGCGTAAATGTCTCCTCATCCTTTACAATAACAGCTATTTGCGTCATTACCTACTGAAACCTGTTGTTAATCATTCGCCCTGGGGCTCGAGAGAGAGAGAGAGAGAGAAAAAATTAGCATCGTAATCGTGCGATCAATTATGATTTGATCAAAAGAAGTGAACCGTGAGAAGGTGTGAGATCTCCTCCTCTGGTAATGAAACAGGTGAAATTAAACATATAAACCATGTAAGGAATCATTTTATGCAAAAGAAAATAAAAAAATGTAATTTCATGAACGTGAAGCTTGCTAGACTTCACAAGCTTGCTGCCATGTTTTTTAAACCCGTCATGAAAACCGCTTCAACACTCAAGCGCAAATTTGAAATAGGAAATATTTGCAGGTGACATTTGTTAGATTGTAACCAACTTCAAAGGAATACAGGCGTATTATATTTCAAAGTAAGCCTTTTATCCCACAGGGCCAGATGAGTATTCCGAATTGGAAATTCATTGAAAACACATTTGGCTGCAGCTGCAACAGTAAATCACAATAGTGCTGCATGGAATGATTAAGATGATAGAAGAAACTGAAGACAGAAGTCAGAGTCTGGCAGACCACCGCATAAGAGTCAGCTTATTAAATCCTTACCTACAGGTAACTGCCAGCAATTTCATTTATTGGGTAATTAACTTTTATTTCATTTTTTGAGTTCATTTAGGGGAAAAAGTGTAAAAATTTATTATAACTTTGTTCTGAAACTTCTTTAAAGGTAACTTTATACCCTGAGCATAGTCTTAACTCAGAGAGCAAAAAGCCAACTTTTCTTTCTTCTTATGAAATGCGATATTTCATTATTTCTTTGATTTAATGGACATGGAATTCTGAAGGGCCCTCAGCCTCTGGGATGGGCTCCAGGCCCCCCCTGACCTCGAATAGGGCAAACGGTTACAGAAAGTGGATGGATGGATGGATGGATGGATGGAACTCTTAAGGAGGACTGTACAACTCTATTGTATAACAGCTCTTCCTCATATGTATAGGGCAGGATTTTGCATCAAAAGCAACAAGAACAATAATAATCATAATACAAATAATAATAATAATAATAAGAAGAAGAATGATAGGCCATATTTGACAGCAAGAACTTTGCCATTAATCAAAGATTCACTGGAAACTGTGGGCAATAATACAGAGAGGTTTAGAGCTGATTTGCACCCAAAAATAATTTTAAAAGGGTTTGAGATGTCAGTTAATAGAAAATGTATGGCGGCTGTTGATACCGATATCAGAAAATACTGATTTGCAAAACACAAAAACGCTGATCTCCCCGGAGCTTATAATACAGTCAGAAAAAGAGGTGTCTTTGATGATGAAATTGGATGAAATTTTTCAGTTAATATTGACATGCACCTTAAAAAGTTCAAAGGATAAACTTTGTTTGCATATGTAAGAAAATCGTTGATAAACTATACAATTTATTTGGCAAAAATTATGTAGCATCTACAGATTTACTGATGTGCAGAAATTGAGGTTGGATGTAATTAAACAGTGAAATTAAACATTGCGGATAAAAAGCATGCATGTTTAGCAATGAAAATGTAAGCGAATGAGATCACCAGGTTTGAAAGGGTTAAGACTCACAAACAATGCCTGCATTTCCTGAACAGATGTCCTTGAGGCAAATTCAAGGATGAGGCAATTGTGAATCTTATATTCTCAGCATGATCAAATCACCAGGCAACAGATATAAATAAAAAGACGGGAAATGAGGGATTCACATTTGAGGGTGTCAGGAGCGAAATGAAGATTCATTGTGAGGGGGCCGACTGGGGGAGGATAAAAATGCACTGCATTCAGCGGGATATGCAGCCCCTGCCATAAAGTGGCTGGGGGGGCGGTCACTCGCAGAAGTAATGCGATGGATTAATGCACCCCAGCAGCATTTGGTGCAGGAGTCTGATTCTTTTATTTGATGCGCGATTCAACCAGCTAAGCGTAGATAGCTCATAAACATAGACTGTCGTCAACTGATGGAATATCCCTGTCTGCATTTTTCAGCGGTTACATCAAGGCATCGCTCGCGGTGCCTCTGATGTACGCGAAGCAGAAAAATGTAACACAATATAACATAATTTGGCTCTTTGCAACTAACCCGGCATTTATTGTGAGCAATTCAATGCACTCACAGTTTCTTTGATTAATAGTATTCAAATAAAATCACCACGTAATGTACTTATAGAAATTTACGTGAGTGGGCGTATTTCGTGATTTATCCAGGGAAATATGTGAGCGTGACGGCAGGGGCCGCCTGCCTCACCTGCTTCTGCTCCTCCCCCAGGCCGTCCCACATGGAGGCCACGATCTTAGAGACGTCCCCGAAGGTGGCGTTGGGATTCTGGCCCTTGATGGCGGCCTGCGTGTCCCGGAAGAAGAGCGCGTAGGCCGACACCGGCTTCTGGGGCTCGTTGGGGTCCTTCTTCTTCTTCTTCTTCTGCGGCTTGGGTTTCTTGATCATCTCCGAGGGGGGGCGCTTCTCCCCGGCGATCTGCGGGGTGGGAGGGTGGGATGATCAGTGGCCCAGTAATTGTAGGCCTGTCTAACAAGCATGCGCGACACACTCACATGTCCCTATGGTTGCCCATAGTACTCAGATAAAGAACCTTCTACTTCTAACCATTAGTGAACAGAGGCCGTAACGCAACAGTGGTTAATTTTAAGCAATTCAATGCATTTTACATTCTGAGGAAGTTTGGAATTCCTTTGGGGGTAAACAATGTAACAGTCGACGTCTACACTAAATTACATTACTGATTTACAATTTTAAAAACACGCAATACGAAGATATTTCTAGAATCCATTGTGTACTATACTGTATGGAATATTATGTTATAATCAACAACGATTAGTTACTGATATTTCGTGTTCGGCAAGCTTGATTTAAAGGCACATAAATTATCCAGGGAAATCTCAAGGACTTAATGAAAAAATTTTATTTAAAGTATTTATTTAGAACTGGTGCTACATGAGCTGCGCTGATCTCTGCTATTTAAAACATTATTTTTAAAGCCTTAATTTTACAGGCAGTTTGTTATTCCTAAAACATGGCAGGTTATTTTCAATGCACAGTCAGAAATATAATGCAGCCGACCAAAGTAAAGTGTTCATTGATAAAAGCTGTGTGGTAAACAAATGGTATAAGGCCAGAAGGTGACGGGTTCTAATCCTGAGAGCGCATAGCTGCTACAACCCTTCAGGTGGTCATCAAGCCAGATTTCTTCAGTGAAATATTTATTGGCATAAGTTATTTCATATTTAGGCAGGCCCCTCCCCAACATGATGGCCCCATTGCATTTCATAAATGTGCGACATCATAAAACTGGCCATGATGCTGGGCAGCTGTAAAAGAATCCTCACAGCAGCTGGGCCATGTTGATTGGCTGTAATAATTGTGATGTCATAATGACATGACCTGTGTTGTCTGTGGCAAATCAGG
Source organism: Mormyrus hasselquistii (assembly GCA_026779605.1). Classification (NCBI taxonomy): domain Eukaryota; kingdom Metazoa; phylum Chordata; class Actinopteri; order Osteoglossiformes; family Mormyridae; genus Mormyrus; species Mormyrus hasselquistii. Next base: position 85,830 of record JAODKE010000138.1, read on the forward strand.
ACTGCTGCAGCAGAAGGTAATGCACAAATGGCCGCAATCTGCATGACTATAACACATGGTCAGTGATGCAAGTGGCTTAGAGATTATAGTCTGGGTCTTCAAACGTTCGGGTTCCGGGTCCAAGTGTCAAACTAGTAACTTCCAGTTAATTATCCAAATTGCTAATCACTTATTCGACTTCGAATATGATGTAAATGCCTGTGTTGGATGCTAATTTTGGTAATCACTAGATGCTCATAATGCCTGTATATCCGATAATGCAACCTGCTCACCTGCTGTACATGTGTTTTGATACTACAAAGCTGCTAGGGCTTTTGCAGAGCCTGACAACAGGGATATCCAAAGTTCATGGGAGTTTTATTTACACAAAAATACTCTGAGGGCATTAAGAAAAATGATTGGTTCAGGGATAACGAATCAGATTGTAGAGGAGGTTGATCCAAGCAACTAGAGGAGACGGGATCAACCAGGTGTCTTGGTTCCGACCTCCTCCAGTTACTTGGACCAACCTCCTCTACAATCTAATTGGTTATCTCTCTGAACCAATCATTTTTCATTCTGCCCTCAGAACATTTTTGTATAAGTAAAAGCCCATTCAGCCCCCGTCCAGACTTTTAATCAAAATGAGAATCTACTAAGATGCATGCTTCTTAAACTACAAGGGTGGGAAGAAAAGTGAACGCACAACAAGGGAACATGGTTTTACTACTTTCTTTCATCCCAGATATATCCTTCAGGCACCACAGAAAACTTGGTTTCAAGAGGCTTAATGAACTAAAACTGTGTTTTTAAGATCTAACAATTTGCCTGTCTGCAAATCCAGCTAATCTATTTTGGTGCTTTAACAGCTCTTCCATACCGGATTGTGTGAGTCACATTAAATACTGCTCTCATCACACTAATTTACTTTGACCTAATTGCAGTGACTATGTCGTCAATTGATCATGTATCACTGTGCAAACTATATCAGAGGTAATTTAATGAGATGGGACTGTGTAAAAGTATGATTCAAACCAAACTATGTTAAAAAGAAAATACAAAAATTCCATGGGAATTTGCTTTCAGAAAACTGCAGAAACTCAATTCCACTTGGCAGTAAATAGCTTGGATTCATCACATTTTTCTGTTGAACAGTGGTTAACGCTAAATCCTAAAAGAAACACAGAATATGGCCCAACTTACAATACAGAAGAATAGTACGTCTTAAACGATGGCTGGCTGGCTAAATGTTAAAGAGCTTCAGCAACTCTGCCACATTCTCCTGCCACTTTCAAGGATTTATTTTCAGTTGTTAAATATATATAATTCAGGAAAATAAAAAGAGGAAAATATAAAGTCCACAAAATATATCGCTAATACTACATCCATAGCTGTCGTTCCGAAAACCATGTTAAAAGGTACATGACATTCTGGTAATAATATGCCATAAAACGTCACAATTCCACATGTTTTTCTATGAAAAATACAGTATCTTCATAAAAATAAGCACAGTATTCCAATGTATTATTAAACTACATTTTTGTACATACAAATTAGGGTGAAAACTCTCTCTAAGTTATTGTTCTGTTCATTCATAGGCTGAATATATTAAATTATATTATATTAAATCATAATTAGAATTCAAATTGACATCATTTACCACATATCTTCAACATACGGATAAGACATCATACATGGCACTCCAAACTGCCCTGAGTCTAACTTGCAATTAATTGGCGAGACCACCATTGCACATGTTCTGTGCTGGTACTTTACACAAGTGGTTTGTTGGTACTCAATAGGTAGACAAAATGATTATGTGTGCGTAGGTTATGTGTGCATCAGATACGTGCGTCAACACATAAAGTAAGCAAGGTGCAGTGCTGCCCCCACAGGCGCAAACATCAAACTCCGCTTATGTATGGTACTCTAGAATCTAATACTCTATACTCTAATACTCTAGACCTTTTGAATAGTATGGGACTACAGTGCATTAAAAGTGTCCTTCTCCCTATTTGTTGTTTTGGGTACTTACAGGCTGAAGCACTGTTGTAGCGGTAATCTGAAATGAGGGTTGTTATGATTCACTAAAGCAAAGCTAACATTTGAATTTGAATCAGTCTTGTTTGCACCGTTTTTAGAAACATATCTGCATCTGCTAAAATACAGCAGCGGCATAAGAACGTAAGAAAATAAGCATTGGCTGTTATATCTGATCCCTGCAGTGAAGAGAATCTGTCCCTTTTATAAAATTGCACGCACCGCGAAAAAAGTGTTTTTCTCAAAAATGGGCCATGCTTGATGTGGCGCCGTTTTTCTCTCCAGATCATGACAAATCTACGAAGATCAATAGCTTATTACTTCAAGGGTCAAATGAAGAAATATCTTTCTCCCAGCCTACTTCTCAACATAAACACCCCTTAAAACAAATCTCTCTAAGAAGCATTCAGGAGTGTCAGGGTGGGTTAAATTGGGATCAGAATGGTTCTGATGCTTAAATATTTAATATTGAGCTCAGGCTGGATCAAAAGGCAACATACAAAAAGTTACACAGTTCATTCAAGGCAACTATTAACTAACTACAAACTCAGAGCCACAGATCTGTATATGTAGCAATACAACAACGAAATAGCAAAAGACATTATGTTTATGTGGGATGTCTGACATCTAGGCCACATTCATAATTACTCCAAAATGTCTTCACTGAAATTCATGATTTTATTTTTTACGTAACACTGACAACTGAGGTTTTGACTGCAATGGGTCGTACCAAAAAGGATCATATATCATATGTGATCCTTCATGAACATGCGTCGCTCGACCGCGCCGAGGAAAAGCTGTTGATCGTGAACAATATTCGTATCATTTTCCCCCCACGCTTGCCCGGGTTCTTGGGGCACACAGATTTACTACAGACCTGAAAGGCACCATGGAAAAACTCAAAAGGCATATGATGCAGCTGGCGAATATGCCACCCCACGCGTGCCCCACCCCACATGCCAGCTCTCACTGCCACTTTGACAGCAAAAAAAAATAAAAAATAAATATATATACAGTTTCCACGCCAGTACCTTCAAATGGGAATCGGTTTCCTCTTCCTGGGTGGAGCTGGAGGGGGAGGGCGTGGCTGATTTACTTCCTGGAGGTGAGGGGGAACCATGGGTAATAGCACTTCGCAGGCCAACCTGGGAGCTCAGCTGGGACAGGGCGCTCATGTGGTGGGGCAGTATCCTAGGTGATCTGTTTATCAGGGGGTTGTGGTGGACGGCATCATAATGTGAGCCATCTAGATGGGTCATCTCCTGGATCTGGGTGAGAGAAGAAGACGAACTTTACCAATTGTTCATTCCCAATTGTCTACTGTCAAGGTGGTGGCGTTTAAAAAGCCAGGTTTCTCCTTTTCTCGCCCTTGTCGCTAGAGGGCCAGGGAAAGGCAAAATGGGGGGGGGGGGTCCTCAGGCCACTTGCTCCCAGTTGCAATCCTACGCATGGTTGGACGAGTCACCCACTTATCCCTCTCTCCTCAGGATAAAACTCAGCCCATGCAGACTCCCAGCCTATTCAGCCTTCTTGGATATAGACTACCCTGGCTGGTACTTTGTCAGCTAAAACGCAAAGCTGCCAACGGTAAGAGGCAAGTCAAGTGTTACCTGAAGACTGAATATTTACAAGGCGTTACATTCCGGTTGCCCCAAGTCCTTAATAAACCTCCCAGCTATCTGCGAATGCTACAGTGGTCCAGCATAAAAGCACAGAATTTGAACATGACGGACATGTTTTTATAGGTTTCTGCTATTGACATGTTGAATGGCGCGGCTCCTTCATGTTGAAAGCTCTTCAAAGTCCTCTGCAACTGCTCCATTCACAAAGAGCAGATTATCTTTCACTCAGATGATCACAAAAAAAGCGTCAAACTGGTGGCAGAGTTCTCTCCTGGAGAGCCCTGCAGCTACAGAACATCTTATCCAATTTTATTGGAGGATCAGGCACTAAATCAGTGTTTCAATCTAGATTAAAAAGTCGAGCTTCTCCAATTCCTAGGAATATGTGCCGAGTTAAAGAGATTCATGACTGTTTCAGTAAGTGTTTCATACCTATGAAGAATTCAAGTGTGTTGGGTTCCTGATATCAATAATGAGATCTTCTATGCTACCACAAATAGAGGTTTATATATTTTCCTGTGATAATTTCTGTGTTCTATGAGTGCTATTAAATTAAGCAATTGATTTGTCTGCAGCTAAATTTGTTAGCAATGTAATGAAATTTACATTTAAAAATAGCAATTTAAACTTGGCAATTTATAAAAAGTTATTGTGGTTTAGGAATCAGTCACATTTGCAAAATGCTTAATAACTGAACGCTGTATTTCCAAGCTGTTGCTATGGAACATAAAATAAATTCAGGCACAAGGCAAATGTAGCTTTATAACCAAATTCACAAAGGCTGTGTGTTACCCTTTGGAACACAGATGACAACACTGCACCTTCATTTCTGGCTTCATAAAACTCCCCTAACGGCTTTTAGCCAAAGCATTCTATGAAAATAACAATGTCATTCTTATGTATTTTTGTCCAAGGGGCGGACAATTAATTATATATCATCCAAAGTGCCTTGTAACTACACTAAAAGGTAAAATACTGCCAGAAATAAAACAAAGGGTATTTCCATAACTGCTATTGTTTTTGTGAAATACCCATGATTCAGCCAGCCAAACAATGGCGTTAACAAAGTAATTATCATAGCTGCACAAGTATTTGTTAAAAAAAAAGGGTAATTGCATTAACATTGTCCAAATAAAATAAAATTGGAAGGTCCTGCTGGATCAGTACTTAAGAAAGACTGGAAAAGAAACTGTAATGCAACACCCAAATCCATTATAATCGGCCCTGGTTGGCTATTGGAATAAAATATTAAGTAATGTGGCCTGTTTGCGTAGCCTCCATCGCCCTGCCTCCACAGCAGTCAACAAAGGGGCTGTCTGAATGAGCAGGAACACTGCTCACTTTTATCACCCATTCTGTATGGGGCTGCCCTGCAAAAGAGGCAGAAGCCACACATCCACCACCACCCGGCCAGTGCGAGGCTGCGAGGAGAAACACAATCTACTAATTAAGGTAATAAGAGTAAGTTGTTCAGCTATTAAGAATAAATTATTTATGCACCCAGCCACTTATCCTGAGCAGGTTTTCAGGACTTATTTATATATTTACTGAATATCCTTTTCCTAAAGAAAAGATAAGAATATTATGAATGCATTATACATGAAATAATATCCTACAAAAGTAGTGGTCACCTGACAAACAAGACACGGGGGAATTTTACAGATACGGTTCTTCGCCCTTGTATGATAGATGCATTGCAAATTCACGGTTTTAGCTCGATCTTAGAGAAGTTGTGGCTTCCTGTAGTGTTTCATCAGCTGAGAGACACAAGAGCCATTCCTACCATCCATCTTTGAAAGGGAGATAAAGTGAGCAGGGAGACTGGCACGCAAACACAACGGTTGCCATAGTAGTGCACGCTAATTGTTTTATAGTGTCGACCACAAAAGGAGCTAATGTCCAGGCAAATTGCTTTGTTTGGCTAATAATGCTTCGCTTGCATGAGCCAATGGGAAACAGGTGTATATCAAATTAACTTCAATGGCAAAGACAAGAGGGGAAGAGCGAAGCTATTTTAAGTCCCATTGAAAACCTCACATTTTCACTTGTCTTTTGTTCTCTCCATCCTGCCTCAGGGGAGATTTGATTTAATTTAAAGCATAAGAAACATTTTTTTTTTTTTGTATTTCAGACATGAAACATGACCCTCCCCTACCTCTTGCACCTCCACCATGCACACCCAGCCTCTGAAGGAGGAAAATCAGGACATGTGAGATAAAGCCTTTGATTTATTGAAGGAAAAAAAAAAAAAAAAACTCAGTGCCGTATTCAAAACAACGATGACAGCAAACAAATGGTATCCCTGAGAAGAACTGTTGAGAAATATTGTGCAGTCCCCGAATGCAGGTTCTTTTGAAAGCATACCCTTTAAACCCTAAATCAAAAGGGAATATTTGTTTGTACCATATTTTTTTGTTACGTACATGTGTTAATGTAATCTGAATGACTTCTGTTACCTATTCACACTGCAACTGATAAACACAACTTTGCAAAATGAGCCATAGTACAGGCCCAGATTAATTAGTAGGCTGTTAAGCAGATATTTGCATACTCTGATATTTCATGACACACCTCCAACCTATAGAAGCATATAAACTAAGTTGCAAAGATGCAGGATATGGCACTGCAGAAGTCCTCCTTTCCAGATCCCTTCACCCTAAGTTGTTTCAGCTTACATAGTCTGAACCATATTTGCCAGAACGGTTTTAGGTCCCAGGGCAAGTCTTCAAGGCTCAAAAGGCAACAGACAATAACAGCCACAGAAATGTATACATTTTGCTTGTCCTCCTGTTCCTGTTTATGACAGCTCATGCACTGCCTTCAATAACACTGTCATCCGAGATCGCATGTAACAGGGGTCCATATATTTTTACAAGAATTCCCCACAAGATGATTTTAACACCGAATGGTACCGATATTTAGTTAAACAATGTTTCGCGTATGTATATAGAAGGGGGGAGGGGGTGGGGACCCGCGGCGAAATTTAATGCCGAGCCCAGGCATGAACACTGCAGAGATGGCTGTTAGTAAATACCCTCCTTTTGCCTTATTTCGCTTGATGGTGACGGCACCCCCTCCTTTCAACCCAGCCGCCAGCGTTAAGTAAACACAGGCTTGTGTTTCTAAACACCATCAGCAGCGCAGCCTAACTCCCAGGGACTGGAAACATCTTGTTGAGGCTAATAGCTTACTTGCCAGGTTCACGATCGCTATTGTAAAAATCACTGAGCATTTAATTGAAACAAATGACTATAATAATAGGACATTATCCCCGCAGGCTCAGGGCCGCGGCGGCTTTAATTATCGCTCCGCCGCCACGCAGATACCGGGAAAGGGAACCGCAGACGCGTTTCGGGCACCGCGGTGGGCGTCTCCTCCAACCCCCAAGGAGATCGCTGCCCACACTTTTATTCTGCCGTTGTTTCTGTTTGCACTCAGACCTGCCCTGTCCCCACAAGATGTGTATAAACTGGGAACGCTAAGCATAAACAGATGGGATTTATAAGTCCGCTGTTTTAAGTGTTTCTAAACAAGCTGGGGCCACCTACATTGCCAGAAGTCATTTACATTAAATTAAACCTCCATATAGGACCACACACGCAATGCAATATAGTAACATATCTCCGAGCGTCCATTAGTTATACTCATATTGCACTTATATCATGAGAGGAAGAGAAACACAATACGTTTTGAGGGACATAAAAGAATCCCTGAAAATATGCTGTCCTTTTTTAATACGTGATGCACAGTATTGAGGTTTCCCACAATTCTAGGGCTCAGAAGAATTGAAATCTTACTTCCTTTTGCAAATAGCGCTAATTTCCTCCAAATTAAACTCTGCAGGAGTAATTAATAATTTATTTGCACTGCTAGTTCTAGGTAGGCAGCTGCTTAACCGTTCTGGTTTCCCTGAACATGTTGGCCGATTTTAATTATTCTTCAACATTAACAACAGTTGTTATACTCTATTCTGTTCCATTCAAATGAGCAATTAAGATGAATATTTATGAATATTCCTTGGTTCCACTTAATTTAATTTAATTAGTACTTAATATCCCTACCCTTTTGTAACAATACTAACTCCACAGATAAAAAAAATAAAGCCTTTTATTTAAAATATCATTATTTTCCCCACAATACACCTTATCTTTTGTTCTTTTTATAATTAAATACTAGCATTCTGAAGCTTTTAAATGTATTTCAGTGTTTGCTATCGTGCGATTCCCTTTCACGGCGATGCATATTTAACCCGCTCATCTTTGGCGTCACATTTATTTTCGTACCTCTTCACTACAGCCGGCCAATAAATATAGGGCTCGCATGCAACATAACACGAAATCCGGAACATGAATGATACATTAAGGAATTTTATTTATGCAAGTCATTTCTTCACCCCAATTCCTCTTGTTAATCATTAAGAAGACAAAGCCAGTACCACTAACTTCATATAACGAGCAGCTAAGATTATTAAACATTGTGCGACAGATATTCATATTGCGACGATAATGACAAATATGCCCATAGTTGCACCAATAACACAGTGGCTCTGCCAAGCCACTTCTGCACCCCAGACCTTCGCTCCGTGTTTAAACAAGTTGGCGGTGCCCTCTTGGCAGTGCTTCACGTTCCTCATTACCGGGATTGTCAGGGCCGCCACCCTGTCAAGAGACATCAAACAACTGCCTCCTGTTTCACGAAAGAACAGATCTGAGCCGTGCCCGATGCCACGAGTTGCAAATATCTTTAAGAAAGCGCCGGCAGCAGCAGCAGCAGCAGCTGCAGACTGGCGGGGTGTAGACCCCGAAGATACTGCGTACGGAGAATTCTCCCTAATGAGGACGGCACCTCCAGTCATGGAAGCTTGGCCCCCCCCCCCCCGCCTCTTTTTCTCAGAGGAGGAGGGTGGCATGCTCAGCAACAATTAAGTAATTTGCACACAGTTTCCAGGCCTGTTTCTTCTCCTGCGATGTGTTTTTGTCATGTTAGGAGCTACCGTCTGCTGGATGCCAGATTCATCTCTCTCGGATTTATGGGTTCACTGGAATTCGCAGGGTGACACGGCGATGGAAATGCAAATGTCTGATTGGCTCCGCCTCACTCCAGTGTTTTTTTTTTTTTATAGGTCAAAGGTAACCACACACCTTTTGTCTGACGGAGGAAGCCCATGTGACACAGGGGAGAACATGGAACATGCAAACTCCACAGACACACGGAAGAAGTGAGATCCGGCACGCCAGCACTGGAAGCGAAATGATGCTCCATTTTATCACTGGCACATGTACACTGCAGTGCTTGTTTGCACATGGCCTGTCCTGCTCTCCTTTGAGACATGCACATTTATATGTACAGTTCGGCGCATAGCTTCGGGTCCACGTACAGGGTGAAGCCACTTATCCAGCACCCCCAGAGCATTTTTTTTGGAAGGGGCCGGACCGGATGCTGGGACTTGAACCACCATCATGCCAGTCCATTTCAGGGCACACACGAAATCCAAACCGTGTACTCAGTGCGTGTCCAACAATTTGCACACTAAGAAAGCTTGTTTTGGGTCTTTCCATTTCTCATGTGCAGTTCCTCCCTCAGAGTGCTTCAGAACGAGCCGGCAAGCACTTTAAGACCAGCCCTATCGCAACGGAGAGGATTTTATTGAGTGATGAGCCGCGGAAGTTTATGACTAAACGTGCTATAAAAGCATCTATCCTCGTAACTGTGTCCCCGGAGTCCAGCGTCTCCCATGGACGTTTCTGTGCTTTTTTTTTTTATTTTGAATTAATAGTTTGGCTCTAGTACACTGTACATACTGTAACACAGTAAATTTATATTTTAAAAAGGGCTTTTGTAGGAGGATGCTTCTCAGAGCTACACAACTGACAGAGAGCCGTGTTTGATCTGAATGCGTCGGGATGGAATGCGAGTGCCCGCCATAACGGGCAATTCAAAGGCTGTAGGGCCTTCTGAGGTTTGCAAATCCCTGAGAGAAACTGGAATTTATTTAACTTTAATTTGCCTCAGAGCCTCATCCAAACATCTTACTGCCAATTTCAATCCCATCTTCATTTTTATGTTGCTTTTTGTTTTTTGGCCAAAATAAAAATATTTGCATTCAGGTTTACAATAATCACGCAACATCACAGCGCAGACTGCCTCAGCCTCAGCCCACATCACCTATAAGCATAGCTGTTAAAGGGGAAATTAAAGTAAATCTCATCCCCTGACTTACATATTCTTAAGGCTAATTGACTTCATTAAAAAAAAAGATGAGTTGTGAGTCAAAAATGAAAAGCTTTTTGACATAATGGAATTGGAAATAACTTTCATTTCTTTAAAACATTTCTCAATACACAGCTCTACAGTTTTATATCATATTGCAACAGAAATAAGGCCCCTATTCCCCAGAGATAATAAAAAAAATTGAATTTTTTTCTTATCGGTCATCTATTTTTCCAGAGAAAGCTATTACTTGCTGCCCGTGGTTGCTAAGCAACAGGAAATATTAATAGCAGCTTTTATTGGGCTAGCTTTACCAGAGGAGTACTAAAACGGGGAAGTGGAAAACATGAATGTGTTAGATAAATCTTTAGACCTTTCAGGGGTTTGCACAAGTCTCTGTTTGTGCAATGATTTATTGTAATGATGGTTCATTTATGAGAATAGGCAGTGTGAAATAAGAAAATGGAACATTAGCCCGAAGGGCTATTTGAAAATAAATAATTGCAAAGGTGGGAAGAGAGCTGTTTAAAGTCCAGGTTTCTTATTCAGGTATTATATTGTCTTATTACACAGAAAGGGGAAAAAAAAGACATTTTTTTTTTACCTCTTTGAAAGTTGAAATGGATCATTATATGCATATCCTGCAGAATAATTTGCAGTAATGTGTTTTTGCACAACAACGATCACAATTAAAAGCAATATTTCCTCCAGCAAACTTCTAACCTTGAAACATTTTACACAGCAGTATTAGGAAATTGGTAAGCAAACTGAACTGAGCTCTTTCCTCAAAAAAGCATCTATTTAAAGAAAATGCAATTAGTGCTTACTGTAGCAAACCAGCAATGTGTTTTCACTTTTCGTCATGGCCTTGTTCAGCAGTTGTTGTTAAAAATGGCAAATATCCTTTAACCTAGAGGATGCTAAAATGATTCAATTAAGCTAAAAGAATAATGGTTCCCCTTTAAAGTAATCTAGATGTAAATTAAGGTTAAGGAGTGACCCGGTTCCTTCATTCTCTCTTTAGGTTTACCTCTGCTACAGCGACATGACATTATCCTCTTCCTGTAAGAAACTTATTACTGCCCCCATTCCAAACAGCTAAGCTAAAAGTAAACTCAGAGTTAGCATACGGAAATTTTAAGGCTGTTTGCTCTGGACAGTCATGCGCTTTGCTTCTCTGCAAGACTTTATTACCTTTTTTTCCCCATTAAAACATATGTGTCATAACTCTCATTTCTCACTTATAGATATGTTCCCACAATTTTTTAGATTTTTTTTTTTTGAGCTAATCTTATTTTGTTTTCCTGAAGAAAGTTGCAATTTTAATAATTGATATTCCTAGCGCACTGGATAACATTGTTGCCTCATACCTCCAGGGCTAGCGGTTCAATTCCTGCCTCTGCCGTGTTTATGGAGATTGTAGATCCATCCCGAGCTGCGTGAGATTCTCCCTGCAGTCCGAAGACATGCAGTCAAGCTAATCAGCAGCTCAAAATTGTATGTGTGTGACCTGCGATGGAATGGCATCCACTTCATTATCAACCCCTACCTTACAAACCTTTCCAGGATAAGCTTCTGGGAAATGGATGGATACTCTACAATGTTCTACGTGAACATTTCAGGTTAAGCAACTTGCTGAAGGAGACGACGGCAGATTTGTTCGCTTTTGGCTGTCTTTGGGAATTAGTCTAGTTCAGCACCAGACAGGCTGATATCATACTCTGCTCTGATGTTTTTTCCATCCTTTTCCAGTGTTGGAACTGAGAGGGAAATGCAACTTTAGCCAGCAGTCCAACCACTTTTGAAAATGGATATTCTATTTTCGGATATTGATCATTCAGCGGGAATCATTAATCACCTTCAGTTTCAGTCAGATTTGTGAAATACAATCAATTATACAAATGAGGCTTAATTGCCGGTGGCTCAGTGGGTAGCACCTTCAGATTTGGTGGTTTGATTCCAGGAGCCCTGTTCTCAGTTTGCAGTGTGCAGTTTGTTTGTTCTGCCCAAGTCTGCACAGATTTCCTCCCCCTGGCTTAAAATGCAGTGAGGCAAGATTTCCTCCCCCTGGCTAAAAATGCAGTGAGGCAATATACATTTGGTTTTAAAAAGCGTCTTGGACAACTGGACCGCAAGCAGACATATCGCCATTTGCACCTGTATCCAAAGGCGTAGAAGAGAGTTTGAGGGTCTTGGGGGGGGGACTTAATAATTTAAACACAAGGTACTGTTAATTGGTGGGTTAATTAAGCCAAATTTAATATTGGGAGGGAGACGTCAACCCACCCCCTGCTTCCGGGGTCTATCATCTCGCATCCCCAAGGTGTCCGGCTGATAGTTTCTGTTCAGGTTTTCTTATTTTCTTATTGCCTACATCAAATGCCAAATGGCCTCACACACCGTTATCGTGACGTCCTTGTCGGGGACGCATCAGAGCGCATTAGTGTTTGCACTACAGAAGATACGCGGTCAGATGCGTCCCAGAGCACCTCGGCAAGCGGTTTGAGTGATCAGATCACAATACGTCTTGGCGGTCATTTACACTAGTATTTAGTGCTGTTCACTTATAATCTGATTGCCCATCTAGTGTCCAGGCTCACGGGGCTCCTGTACTGGACGGATGTTTAATAGATGAGGGTAAAAACTGGAGGCTTATCTTACACTCATCATGCAATGCATGCAGCTTCACGTCACGGTGGATGTAGCTCATCAAACGACTGCTTGGGCTTCCCTCCGGCTCCCGGCCCGGTGAGTGACGTCCATCTCGATACGAGCGCAACTGACCCAAATCCAACGTAAGCAAGTAAATAAGTCTCCACAGACTGGGTGTTGACTTTCTACCACAACAACAGAGACCCCCCTTGATCGCTCACCTGATATAAGGCTGCTGCAATAAAAACTAGGAGCATGTTAAGCTATCTACTGAGCCACAGGTGAACTACGGGTGATGTGTGCATGGTGCCATTTAAGATTTTTTTTCCCCCCAAATTATTATGCTCTATTTGGTCATTATATTTATCGATAACATGAATGATGCTTACTGATTATCCAATACAGTCTCAGCCCTAAATGTTTATTGATAAGATCACAATTAATAATTCTTTTCCTTCAATGGAAATGGCTAAAACATCTGCTATAATTATGTATTGAGTGTTTTATTGTCCTTAGGGATGGAAGATTGGCCAAATTAGATGAGAATGAGGCAAGGAAACATAAGTACACTGATATTTAAGCTGTTTTCAAATATTGATATACTGGCTGTTTTTAGACATAAGACTCAAAAGTATAGAAATACTTCGTAAACATCTACAACGAGCAGCCAGTTCAGTGGCAGCTAAGAGTTTTTTAACATACTGTGATTGAATTCCTCAAGGGCACCTGACAGTGATCACTGCATAATCCGCAGCTAGGAGTGGCATCTGATTCCATGTGTGATCAATGAGGGAACTTCATCGCTGCTCCATTTTAAAATAACCTCAACTTTCCCAGTGCTGCACTTTAATATTCTGAACAGGGTAATTATCAGCAATGTTAAAATTAGGCAAAAAAGGCCATATTCACAAAGAACGTATTCATTCATCAAAGGATAAATGACCAGTAATTCGATAAGAGTTGGATTTGGGCCTTAGAATAGCACGCCCATAAATAGTCACAATGCAAGACGAGCTCATTGTCCCATGGCTATTTATGGAAGTGCAGTTCGAAATTCCAGTCCTGAATCTTACCAAATTCCAGTTTTGTGAATATTTCGTCCTCCCTTCAAACCAAGGTAATTACATACATAGAGGAATGGTCATTGTGGTCACATAAGCCTGTGTTATGCATTACCAAGTCAAAAGCCAAGTCTGAATGGAAGGATATTTTAGTCTCCCTCTACAGCCAGCTGTAGCTGTGTGAATATTTTGATGAGAGAAGCACATACAGACTTTAAGGGACTTAAATGTACCAGACAACACTGACACAGAAAGACTTGCAATGTGTGCATCTTTAAACCCTAAATTGTTTGCATTGCAGGGACTGGTAAAACCTTTCTTTCCTGTTAAAGATCATCCCTTGAAGCTTTACTGTTTGATTTGAATGTTGTTACTTGTTAAGCAATCACCGGGATGTCATCAAGATCCAGAACGGATGGGACATATGAGAGGAGGCATCTGCAAGATTGTGAAAATGCTGCAGGGAGAAAACTTTACGGGGGTGTGCTGCGGCACGGATGTCAGTCGCGCAGGAATGAACGCGTCCACCTGTGTGATTAACATGCAAGCGATGGGATCCATTAGCCACATCAGGGCAAATGAGTCTGCACCTCAATTAGCATGCTGCTAATGTTTTACACGAGGATCAAAGGGAGCGATTCTATTTTTCCCAGCACATATCATGACTCTGTTGCTTTGATATCATGACTCTTGACAGAAGGAGTGCCTGCTTTTATACATGTCCCTTTCTTTTTAGGAACCTCTTAGAGCCATTGTGACATGAAGGGCTTCCAAGGAAGCAATGGAGAGCTTCTAGCGAAAAATCAATGGCAGCCTTGTACAGGCAAACTGACCTGCGACAACACGCTCGAACCCTAAAGAGGTACACCGCACAAAGACAGAGGATTTCCACAGTCCCGTTTGATTGGTAAAACTCTGATAATCATGCTTTTAATCCAGACCTGGGTGTTTACATCAGATGATGATCTCAAAGCAGAGAGTGTTCATTTCTGTTCCATTTTATTATTTCAGTTTCTTTCACTCCTGCATCCCCTGTTACGCCGCTTCATTCATATTTGATAAAGAAAAGCTTACAGAGATTTTGGTAATAAAAAAGCCTAATTATTATTACATTTATCTCCAATTAATTCCACATTTCCAGCTGATGTCGCCTCTTGCACCACCTCGCTTAATGCTGGCTGACTGTCCAGCTCCTGGAACCCTTTTGACCTCCTCACTAGATGATTGACCAGCGCCAGGAAGCCCTGAACCTATCAATGTTCTGGATCCTCTGCACCTCCTCACTTAATGCTGGCTGACTGAAGCCATGAAACCTCTTGGACTCTAGGTCTGTTCATTTAGCACTAATATAAAATGATCATAGGCTCAAATTATATTGATTATTTATGCTCAGCATTTAACAGCGCTCGAAGTATAACGGAACAATTTGTCATGCTACGTGAATGCTTGTCCAGATTTTCCTTTTTCATCTAGGCCTTATAACTGAAACACTTTTTGCCTCTTTTAATTTCCTGTTAAAGTTCAAAAATGACAAAACAATAGTAAATACTTACAGAACAAGTCAAGGATCTCAACCTTTGTATTCACAGGGCTGTTTGTCTGGAATTGAACGTATGACCATGGAATTGTCACACTAAGAGGTCAGGCTTTCAGTAAACAGATACTTTGTTCATAGACACAATAAAAAAAACCCAGTGACTTCTTCATTGTGTCTCCTAATGGGTTACTAATTAGTATTTAAAGCCCCAAGTGACTCTAAATACACAGTCACTTTCATTTGAGACTTTATTTATAAAATGTGAGAATCGAGAACTAGATTAGCAAGGATCCAACGTGCTAGCAGGTCATATCAGACTTAAATACTCTAGGCCAAATTAACACTCATTCTTCCGAGGATTCCGGGGTGACTTACAGAGGGCATTTGACTGGAGAGCAGATGTCCATCCTGCGCCAGCATGTTGGACATCATGATAGCAGGCAGCTCTGGGTAGTTGTAAGGGTTTATCAGCCCATTGTGGGGCAGGGGGTGGCAGAAGTAGGCAGACTCGGGGTCCATCAGGTGCAGCAGGGAGGGGTCTGGATGGTTGGGAGGGGTAATGGGAGGAATCTCGTAGTCTTCGTCACCTCCACCGCTTCCCCCGCCCTGACCAGAGTAGTTCTGGAAGAAGGGGAAATGATGATTGTCAAGCCACATCTTTGGAAAGTTTCTATATGGAATCATAGTGAAGGTAAGACAAATAATAAGTGCTATGTTCTCTTTAAAGTCACGTTTAAATACCCAGAAAGAAAATCTAGCAAAAGCTCAGTAGTAACATTAAATTCAAAAGGAGCTTTCATGGCCAAAACAGCAAACTACTGTTATGTCTCTCAAGCTGGTGTTTTTGTTTCTGAGTACAGTAATAGGCAGGCAGCTCTAACAGTCCCCCAGGGGGGCGCCTTGGTCCCTCATCCAGTGCTACGCCAATCACCCCAGTCTGCTTTAAAGGTAGCAGACGCCTACTGCAGCCTGTCCAAATTGTCTCTGTGATGAGACAGACCCACCCCTCCACATCTGTCACAGCTACTACCCAGTTCTTCTGCTCTACGTCTGCTATTTAGTCAATGGGGACACGTTTTTGGCTTTATTTCCTATTAGCATACGGTGCAACCCAAGTTTAAGGTCAAGATTGACAGTTTCCTGTTACAATCTCTTGAAAACCTATAGCTCCTTCAACCTAATCTTTACCATAAGATGTAATTTCAATCTTTGTAACATTTTTAAATTGGTATGGGCCTCTTAAGTTGTTTTTTTTATCAGCTAAAACCATCCAGACATAGATATGTATAATGGCCTTCTCTTGAAAATTCATTGGGGAACTAAAGGCAGTTCTGTCTGAGGCAATCTGACTTGACTCTGTTTATAATGACTGAGTCATATTAATCATCACAAAAAATATTCCAGTGTCAAGAATTCAAGAGGTTTTTAATAGAATTTTTATGATTCATGTCTTGCAGTATAAATCAAACAGTCGGCTCTTAAACATTTCAGAAATAAATTCAATATCATCTCTGTGTTGGCTGATATCCTCCACAGCAGACCAGCCATTTGTCTTGAAAATAAATACTTTTAGCAAATAAATGAGCAACACAAAATGAAAGCAAATTTTTCTTAGGAGCTGCCAGTTTTCCTTGTTTGTTAACTGTGAAATACTCCTTAGCCACTTCAGAGAAAGAAAATACTCAGAAATGGTGGATTAGTTTTATTTGCCGTTTTTGTTGTATATTGCAACAACATTGCTATTGGTGATCGTGGTCATTTTTAAGTTCAGGTTTAATGTTTTTTTCCATGTTTTTCATTAATGTTTATATAATATATGTTCTCCTTTGGTAATGCAGCTATTTTGTACTTTCTATAATGGATAAAAAGATGTAATGGTTCACGACATTTCAAATGCTATAAATCCGACTATGCATCCATAATGAAAAAAATCATGCCAGTTAATCGTGCTTTCATTTTAAGATAGTCACCAAAAATTGCAGCAATTTTATTTGATTTTCCTACCTACTGTCTGATAAAAATTAAAGATTAATGTACTAGATTGTACTTTGAAGACATGTTTTTTCAGGCTTTCAAGGGTATTGTTATTGTTTGGTCTAATGGACGAGAAAACTAACATTTCCTGATATTCAATTTCCTTCATAATTGTTGGAAGGAAACAAAAGTATCTGCTGTAAACAGTGGGTGCTTTGTGAGCTGCGGCTCGCTGTCAGTGTCCTATGGGAGCCCCACATCTCCACGATCGCTCACAATGCCATTGTGTTGTTGCATTCAGTGTGTTCCAGACATCAACTTCTGAGTCTGCCAGGGTTTAAGTATTGTGAGCACTGCTGTTTAGGTCTGCTACTTCTCTCTAGTCTTGAGGGAACTTTTGTTTGAAGGACTGAATGTAGAGGAGAGATTCCTCAGGTGTAGGAGGATTTCTATACCACTCTGAATATGCAGTATATATAGACCATGTATGCACGGTATATTCTAAAGGCAGCCTGTGCGCCTTGTACATGCGTTTCTAAGGACTGACGAATTATAAACTTGCACAGTGGATTAATGAAGATGAATGAAGTTCCACTATAACTCTCCTGATCTCCCATAATTTGACTTTGTTACATATCATGTGTCACAGAACCTAATGCACTTCCTGAATGTGTGTGGTGTAGTTTACAGTGTCAACAGAAAGGGGTTAAAAGGACCCAACGTCCGGCTTATCAGAAAATTAAGACGGATGTGGAAAGAATCAAAACGGTGATGCTGCTTATAGAGAGAAGGTAAATCTCAAGGGCAAAGGATATATTCACAAATAAGTAATGCATACAACTCTGTTCTGAGTGCAAGTGTGCACACGCATCAGGTCAGACCTGCCTGTTGCTTACAGATGTACATATAGTCTAGAGCAGTGTTTCTCAATCCGGTCCTCATCCACTCACAGTTAGTCCATATTTTTGCTCCCTCCCAGCTCCCTACAGATTGGGACACACTGGTCTTTTAACAAAGAAAACTTAAGCACTGCACTCCCAATTCAAACAGTCTGTATTTTCCTATAGAGGTACTGGCTACGGGGATCCCTGCTTTGCTTATCGTCACGTAGAGGATCGGCATGGGGTCATGAACAGGTGACCCCCTCCTTCCATTGCTGAGACTGTAATCCCAGAAATGGCAAAGCTACGTTTTAGTAGCTGCCGCTTGTTCATGCATGCTTTCCGTCTATTATGAGTCATGCGGGCGACGTACACTGAGAGGCCAGTTTCTTAAGTGTACCTGCTAGCCAATACTGACAGCCGACTCCTCCACCCAGTAAAAACCATGTGGCTACAAGAGAATACATGCAGCATGTAGACAGGGAGAAGGGGTTCAGTTATTGTGTGTGTCAGCGTTAGTCTGCCCGAGACACCAGATCTATATGATCATGAACGCGGTGAGATTGCGGGTGCCAGATGTTGGTGCTTCCTGCATCTCAGAAAACGACGCCCTCCTGGGACCTTCACACAATACAGTGATTAGAGCCAACAGTGAATGGTGCGAAGAACAAAGCAGCATTCAGTCGATGGCATCTTCTGTCACCAAAAACACCTTAATGAGAGGTCAAAGAGAACGACCAGTTTGGCTGAAGCTAACTAGAACGAAGCAACACAAAAGCGACAACTTAGTACGACGTCTGTATGCAGAACCCACTATTAATTTACTCCTGAAGCAGTTCTAGATACAAAAGTGCGTCCTACCCAGTACTAAAGAGGTAGCTAATAAAGGGACCACTGAGTGTATGTATGTAATATACATAAAAGAACTGCTGTATTAATCAGATGGAGATCTAATAAACAAGCAAGCTGACACACTACACCTTCTCATCAGCCTTAATCATTTATGTCACAGGCTGCTATTGAAGGGATCCTCCCATGACATTATTCGGCTGTCGGAATGGAAATAGGTGCAGCCACTCTGTGATTACACAGGTTTTCCTGATAATAATTAATCTATGAATAATCTCGAATAATTTCTGCTCGTCTTTCTGCAGTAGCTGTGTTTTCAGGTTGTCTGCTCATCCCGTTATTATCTTTTCATGGACCGCCGTGGTGACGAGGAGCATTTATTCAATGTGGCCGATGTCCCTCAAGCAGTGTGGACACATGGAACTCCCAGTTGTGTTCTTCCACACATGGGCTTTAATGGCTGCCACACGTGGTCATTGACCTCAGTGCTCAACATGCACACAGCAAACTTCATCTTTCTATGTTTCCTGGATGTGGAAGGACCAGCTCTAAAGAGTATAGGTAGTTATCTGAAACATAGAATGCAGATAATTCACAATGCACTGCTTTCACCTTATAATCCCTGGTCTGTATAATCACCTTTTCACCTGGTGGTAAATATTTTTAAATGAGGCCATTCACGCATCCACACATTACTATCAGTGATCATGCAATTAAGGGTTTATGTTGAGTTTCCATAGTGACTGAGGGATCAGACCTCCTCTTCACCATCTGGAGGGAAGGTCTAACAGATAATGACAGATTGGCTTCGCTACTAGACTGGACATTAGCAGGTTTTGATTTATGTTTATACTGGAGCCTGGAAGTGAGGTCTGGGTTAGCCATAAGTGCTTTCCAACCTGTTTTATTACTGGATTGAGATTTATCCAATCAGATAAAGGGTATCTCTTCCATTTTCTTTCTCCTGACATTTCCCATCAAAAAAATGGACCAAACAAAACACTAAATTCACCATTTTTGACTTCAAAGAAGATAAAGTGTGAGCCAATACACACAAGCGTGGGAAGACATTTTGAGCACAGGGTGCGGTAAGTTGGAATGACCAATAGACTTGACTGAAGTTTTGTATCAACAGTAGCCATCAACAGCTAACAACAACGTAACAAGCATGAAAAAATAGGCTGGCTTTTTTTTTTCATTTTTAACTATAGGTATGGGTAGGTCTGGGCGACATCATATCGACATGAATGCTTACTAACAGAGCCAAGCTGGTTGCGTGACCACCATCTGATTGGTCGAAATGCACAAAGATACTGGTGTTCTATGCATGGATTATCCGAAGGAAAAAGGTTATATTCTATATTATTCATTATTAGTGTCGCACATTGTGATGTATTGGTGCATTTTTGATAACTCAGAACTTGAAAATTTCGAACTTACTATTTAAAAAAGTACTATGGACCCGATAAACCAAATTTATTCATAATGCAAAATTATGTGAGTGAATGCTAATTCTGCTAGTGTTTGATGCTTGCATAACATAGCAATTCTCACAGACGTGCTAACGGAAATTAGCATATAGTAAAAATAAATAATAACAATTGCATACAGTAAATCACGATGTACACCATGTGAGCAGTAAATAAGCGTCTCTTTAGTTTCTGTGCGGCTCGGGTCCGGATCTGTCCCTGCCTGCCATCGAAAAGCGCCAAAAGCTAAACATTTCAGTGTAATACTAAAATCATGGGCCATTTTGGACACTTCACTTGTACTTTTGCACATCTGAAAATGCATTAAACATTTAGAATGTTTTGCTATGGGCGTCTTGTTGGACTGTCACCCCGTGGGTGGCACTGTGCCCACAGTGTGCCTCGGATGGGCTGGCATCCTGTCCATGGTGCTCTCCAGCCTAGCGCCCTATGCTGCCTGGGACAGACTCCAGGCCCCAATGTGACCCTAACTGGGATAAGAGGCTGAAAGATGAATAGACACTAGGATAGATGTATGTTATATATTATGCATGCATTATGGTTGCTTCAATGATACAGTGGTGAATTACAGGATTGTCAGCGAAAGTCTTAGAGACTCTTTTTGAAGGGCATTATGCCGTCTCAGTGAGTGGTGCTGTGTCAAGTCAGGGCTCAAGGCAGGCCTTTGGGTTTGAGTCCAGGATTTTGCAAATTTGCAAGTTTGCAAATTGTCTGAACGGTTTCCCTCCAAGTCCCCCGTCCCCAATGTCGTTAAATTCGGTTAACTGTATTGGTGTGTCTACATTGCCCTGTGGTGACCTAGTATTCCATCCAGGGCTTTATCGGGGCATCCGGAGACCGACTCAGGACGAGACAGAAGGCGGCTTTGAATATCCACTACACATACAGCGGGATTTAAACGGCGAGAGGAAGTTGTAAATTACAATCATAAGTTTAATTCAAAACAGCAGGAAAACAGCTAAAACAAGTGACTCAGAGCGACTGCAGTTTTAATCAGCGAAATGAGCCGATGATTTGAGTCTCAATCAATGTGTTTCCTGTCGATCACACTCAGTTTCGCTCACAATCAGCCCTGTGTGGCCCAGCTTTTGGTTTCCATCAGATATCCTGTTAAGACAGGAAGTGGAGAAAGCCTGGAAGAAGACATGTTTATTCTACTCAGAGAAATGGGTTTGAACCACCCCCCCCCAAACTCATAATTGTACTGCAGAGGCTGTAAGCAGTCTTGCTTATCAGCGCTGCAGAGAAGTTAAAATAATTACATGCTTGCTGTGGAGGCAAATTCTTTTCCAGATGCTGACCGGACATATGTCACACATCAGTCATCACCAGTGAATGGGCAAGAACGAATCCATTGGGATTTTAAAATTAACCTGGTTTATTGGTGTAAGAGATTGTGTTTCCTCTTTTGCTTTTTTAGCATTGTATTTTTTAATGAAGGTGCCCAGAAACTTTACTTTTGAACCTCGAACTGTGCTTCTCTTTTTATCATACATCTTTGGCTGCTTTTCAGCACATAAACAGTGCATAATATTAGTGAAATACAGAGACAAACAGTGGACTGTAGTGAACGAAATGATTCATAAGACACAGTTGAGTAATAATTACACGTGTGATCACCATTCTTCAAAAAGATCCTAAAAGGAAATAGAGGTATACAAATGTAATGTGATTACAAATCTTCAGTGCAATCTGTGATTTCTCTCTTTTGAGGCAACATCAGCCACCACAGGAGCTGAGGGTTAACTAGGTCCGTGTGTGATGTGGAGGGGCAACCAAAGGACGGCCACAATGCTAATATTCATAAGCTTCTAATGTAACCTTCCACCTAACATGCTTAAGAGAGGCTACTGAGGCAGAGAAGCCCAACAATCATGCATATATCAGTAACATCTGCAGCAAAAACATACACAAGGGCAACACGTGAGACCTAATTATCACAAACAGGCCCCTATACATGCAGGTGAGATCGGTTAAACCACCAAATCTTACCACGTGTTTATTTCCGTTAGCTTTCGGCGTCCTTTGCATGCCACGTGCGGGTGTCGCCCATGCCGACAGAATGCGTTTTTTCAAATGAATATAAATTGCGCACTGATCACGTGATGATTAATTAAGTCGCGTTAATTAATTGTCCGTTTAATGTAATTACAACTGTATGGGCTGCCCAGTAAGTTAATTTGGAAAAGCGTTACTTAGGTGAGCAAGTGTAAATAATGAAAAATATTTTTCACACACACAGACAAAAGCTCTTGTCGGAGGATAACAAAGGGGCCGGGAGGGCAAGAGCGTGATAAGACATGGGGGGGGCCAGGGGGGAGAGGGGGGTCGGTTTTGCGTTTTTGCAGGTTTGTCATACACATTCTGCCTTTTAATTTTCCTGACTGTATGACCGCTGCCCTTCAGCTCTAGGGCCGTGACCCAGCAGAGAGTAACACAGTCGCCGCCGCTGTGGCAAAACTGGGCCGCAGTTCAGCAAAAACAGGGAGACATATGCCAGCTACGGACAACCCTGAGTGCCAGCTCCAGCTGCCCCACCGCCATACGGCCGTACGTGATACCTCTACCTGCTTCCCCTTCATCACGGAGCCAAAGAGCGAAACAAACCCCCGCCAAAGAGCCGTTATCCCCCACTGCCCTCTTAAATTAATTCTAACTATTTTTAGAAAACCCATATATTGATATTAATTTAATTTTTTCAGACCAGTTTTCTGTTTCAATCTCTTTCGCACTCCTTAGTCTGGTATATCTTGGACCATCAAGTAAACAGTCATCTGATAATCTGAGTCCGTCCTCTTTAAAGCACGTTGGCACGTGGCCAGTTGCACACTTCGGGGCCAAGACAACGGAGATCTGACTTTCTAACTTCCTGAATTTTCCTGTGACTGGGTTTCACAATAACAGCACAACTGCGGCAGTTTCAGTCTGATGCATTTAATGCGTGCGGACAGGATCTCTCAGAAGCATTACATTACACCTGGCACTTACACTCATGCACCTCATTTGTTATCTCTAGCATGTGTCAAAGAAGAGACATCCACATGTATGTTTTGATCACCCTGCAATAAAATTCTGTGGCTTTGGGTCTGAGTAAATTGCAAGGTGAACATTCATCTAAGAAGGGATTATTTCAAGTTAATATGTGCCTATCAAAACCTCTATTTGTCATCCCGGAGAAAGTATTTATCATTTAATAGGCTACATTCCAATTAAAAGTTCAGCAATATGTCAACCAAAATGAATGCCAAAAGTGATAAAATAATTCAACGACATAATACCAGCATACAAAAAAAAAAAAATCATAAAAGGCATGTTAAACCATTCAGGTCAAAGGAGCTCAGATTTTCAATAGAATTGCTAAACTGATTAAAAACTAGAGATGCTTCTGTATGCAGAGATGCTGTAATTTTAATTTCGTAGCTCTGGAGATATTGGTCACAATCCCAAACTGCCTGGGTATGTTTAAATAGCCTTAGCAGTAATAAAGTCAGACTTGGGGATGTTATGAAATATTACAGCTGTTTGAATGAAGGTTCGACATACTGTCTTTTGTATATGACATGTAGGACAAAGGCACCAAAAATGATGTGGAAAAAAGAGAAAAATACCAGATGATTTGTGCATTAAATTTAAATATAGATCTAAATTCACGACAGGCCACATTTATCTTAAGTTATATACTCTTATAGGAATATTAGTGGCTCACTTCAAACTCAGCTTCAGAGCATTTTGAAAACCATAAATTAAAACTGCTTTGAGGCTAACAGGTAAGTTTCTTAGATTAATATTTTCCCCCCAAAATGTATCAGAAAGTACAGTTCAAAGCAACAGCAAAGAAACTTACTGAAGTCTAAAGCATAATTTGTCCACACAAATATATGTTTAGGTCATGACTATGAACTCCTGTAATGTCCCTAGGAAGTTCTAAGTTTTATCCACTACCTTTCAAATAATCTTGTTTAATGGGCTTGCTTGAACACACGGATGTGTTTATCAATCTCATCTACTTTTCAGCGAGATGGGTATTTTGGAAAATCGCTGCAAAGTAATCCAAACGTGTGCACGGCTAATGCGCGGTCTGGACCGTTAGCAATAATAATTGAGGAAGAACGTGACCACCAGAGCCCACGTGCAACCCCTGTTACAGTTAGTGATTAAATGCCTTCCAGGGACAACTAATAAAAGAAACAGTATGTAAAAACACAACAGGCCAAGAGAAGCTCAGACTGGGCGTGTTCAGACTTAATGGTTTCGTAAATCGATGAACTTGAACTATGCAGTTAACAATCACGAATTCAGCCGCTTTATTTGGATGCTGTCATTTGTAAGCAGCCCTGGACAGCAGTAGCGGCGGAACCAAGCACGCAGATATAATCAACCAAACCGTGCATGTTCAGTAATAAACTGGCTCGACAATCATGTTTAACGCTATGCAAAGGCAAGCGCATTTTTTATGTATTTAGTTTTCGGTTGACAGAGTGACAGAGTCATTTTCTCCCTTTCTTTATATAATGGCAAACCCGCCAAAACGGAGGCTTAAGTTCAGTTGTATGGAAGGCAGCGTGTTTTGTCTCCGCATTGACACTGAACGCTTTGAGAAGAGATTATATATCTCATTTCACATTGCATTTTACCGTAATATCTACACGATAATTATTGGAAGTGCAAGATGCTGAAAGACAACTGACGAGGGAGAGTTACCACTTTCCCTTTCGTGCAACATGTAATCTTGCTGGACAAATGCAGGGATGAAACTCAGTCGCACATAAAGCCATCCAGCACCTCGCATGGGCAGCATCTCGGCTGGGAAACACTGCTGGCTCTGAGAACACGTCGCAGTGGTCCTGCATCCAGTAACTAAGATCACTGTGCCCTTTGAATTCTGCATACCAACATATTATTCAGATATTTTTCTGAAACTCACAAGGCTTGGTGGGGGGGGGGGGTGTAAGTTTGTATGAGGTATTTTTTTAAATGGAGTTCAATTCTCCGGCTATGTGGGTTAAAATGAACAGCAATCAATCCCTAAAGCAAGGTCACTCTGAAATTCAATCCTTTGAGCGTTTCACTTGTTACAGAATCAGCACTCCTACGCATGGCCAGGAGCGGTTAGATACCGTTAGAAACTGCTCAGGGCAAGTGCATGTTTAAAGAAGCTGCCTTCGCCTTCGGTTCTGCTGACTTTGGGCAGCACCTTCAAGAAATATCCTCCTCATTACATAAACAACAACAAGGACAACAACGCAAGGCTTTGATCACGGTGATAATCGTGATGATTCTTAGGGAAAGTAATACATTAATACATAATTATTCTCAGAAACATCGCGATATGTGCTTTTGTTTTGTTCTGTGCAACTGCAGGATTCTAGACTTTTTTTTGTACGGTCGTTATCAGCAGTCATGTTGATGGACATGCACAGGCACCAGGCTTGGACCTGTTGTCAGAGACATGATGAGTTTCTTTTCAAATTCGGCAGAAGACAAAAAAAAGAATCCTTTAAGGTTAGCTCATCGGGAGAGGAGTTTTTCGACTGGGGTTTTAATTACCGTATTGCATTTAAAGCAGACGATGAGGGATGCCATGCAGCGATGGGAGCACAAAGAGTAAAAGCTGCAGAGATGCACTGTGGCAAAGCTATTTTCTGAACAAGGGCTGTGGGAGGGGTGAATCACACTCTTAAATCAGGTGGTGATATGGGGAACGGCAGGTTAAAACAGCAGAAAATGGACCCACTCACCTGATTAGGAGAGAGAAAATCCTGGTTATTTTCATTCATGTACATGTTATCACCATCAAACTGCAAAAAAAAAAAAAAATAATAATAATAAAATAAAATGTAAAGAGATTATTGATATTGTTTGCTGCTTTAAAAAAAAAAAAAAAAACAATTACCCAGGGATATTCACAGATTACATTAAGGCTGAGAATTCAGGCCAGGAGCAGAAGCACAATGATCTTTGTGGGACTTACATACACCCCTGAAACTTCTAATCAGAGTCTTAGAAATAAAGAAGTTAAACACAAAGAGGTTATAAAACATAAATCTAATTGCGTTTATCAGCTTTAAACCTCAACTGACTTTCTAGATGTCAGTAATTGCAGCTCATTGAAAGTATGTAATTAGGCTGGTCAGGAAGATTATGGACAGAAGGCATCAAAAGTGCTACTTGGGTTGGTTGCCATGCTTGTGCACAGGGAGGTGACAAGGACAGCTAGACTGCCACATAAATCACATAGGAACTGAGGACCTCTGTGGGGGTCAGAGACATAGCAGAAGTATATTTATGGAATTTACACTTAGATTAACCCCAACATCAGGGCCACCCAGACAGAGGCTACTAGAGAAGCAAATAGCTGGCTGTGGGCTAATTATAAAGCAAACCAAGCAAATGTTGCTGAGAGATGTCACCAACTAAAGCGATGCAATTCATATTCTTTGTTTACTTATTCCTCTGTATTGTGTATTAATTATAGGTCATTAGGTCAGTGGACTAAATTGGATCCCGGAGGAGAAATTCGTAATTAAAAGAGGAATCCCAAATCAGCAAAATTTTGTTTCGATTCACATAAAACTCCGGGAGCAGAAAATGTAGACTGGCTCTGGAATCCTGTCGGCGCTGTCAGCATGCTAACGAATGAAGGGCCCTCAACGAATCTCCACATGCACACATCTCTTCTTCTCTTGAGCATGTCAGTCGTCAATGTGCTCCCGAGAAGAAACGGGGCCGTCACCGGTAACGCCGGCTTTTCGGCATTCTCATCAGTTTCCGATAATCCGCTTTCACACATTTTTCGACTTTGTCTCATCTTTGCGAAGCATCTCCTCGAGGGAACCATCAGCAAGCCTGCCTGACCCTTTGTTCCACACAGTGGAGAAAATAAAATACACAAATTCAGTCACTCTGAAGTGTCGGAAAACAAATTCCATTATTTGATTCATTTCCAAAGAGAATAAGAATAAAAAAAAAAACAAAGTAATACAAAGGAAAGTTCAGAGTTGTGGACTGGATCAGAAAGTTTAATTTAATCCTTTTAGCTAATAAAGCTACATTTATGTACAATCCCCAAATTCCTGATAAAAACAATGTGCTTCTTTCAAAACTCCACTAGAATTCTATGTAAAATTATAGTTCTCAATAACTCCTTCTGAACAATAGTGATTGTTGTATTGAAATACAGTATTTAACATGAATTTTAGTACATTTATGAAGATCATCTGAGGAGTAATTTATGATTTATGTTAAACAAAATTACTGTTTTGTAGCCTATAGACTGCAGGAAAAAAAAAAAAAACAACGGACTAGGCAAAACAAACAACACAAAAGTTTCTTTCTGTATTAATGATGTCAAATGAAAATTATGATTTTGTGAAAAATTTATAATCAGTGAAAATTTACACAACCACATAGGAAGAGCCAAACAGAGGCCGCGTGGGTAGAATGGGGGAGGGTTTCGTTGCGTGTGTTCTGTGTAGATGTCCCTGTGAGATTTAGAGTAATTTCACGTGTCCAGCTGTGTTGTTCTGCATGTTAATGGAGTCTAACACGTTGAAATGTCCATACGGATTGTGAAGGAGGCCTTGACCCCACTTTACTGCCATCGCAAACATGACTGTTGACGGCACGCAATGATAAACATGAACGACTGGCCAGGAACAGCAAGAGCCACATTCTCGAGTCCGCAGCCCAATTCAAGAAATGCTTTAGAGTTGAAATGAAACCCATCAAAACTAAAGTCAGCTCCCGTAACTTGAGGGCCGCTCAGCTTCTGCAGTTTGTCTACTAGCATTTCGGGATTAATCGTAAACTTTGCCGGCTCTGTATTGCTGTGACGAGATGAGAAACACAATGGCAAATGGAATCACATTTAGTGGGGACTTTTCCGTTTCAGCAGCAATGGGGTCTGAAGAGGGACACGATCAATAAAGCACAAAGAGTAAGAACAGGATCCAACCATTTTCAAGGACGAAAAACAGAGCAGAATTAAAGGGAATAGCTGTAGGCTTCTATACTGCTATCTGGACTGGACTGTGTAGTGAGTTAAAAGGGAGTACACCATTTGATACATACAGCAGTGGAGAAACTTAAGAGACCACTCTATATTTTAATACAAATCTGCATTTTTAAATGCTGCTTTAATTGTGATTCTACTGGCAGAAGGCTATGCTGAGCAGCAGGTCGCTTCTGGCTTGAAAATGTCTAAAATAGCAGTACACAAAAAAGTGAAGCAGGAAACACTGGGAATGACTAGAATAACCTGCCAGCTAAAAGGGCAGAAGCGACTTTCTAATGCCAGAGAAGATGGTTAACTTATCCAACAGTTTCTCATGAATTGTACGATGACCTCAATTGACCTTCAAAAGGAATGGGAGGCATTAAATGCAGCTGTGAAGTGCACTGCTAGGACAGTTCATATCAGGCTCCTAGAAGCAGGACTGAAGTTCCATAAAGCAAGAGAAGAACCATGTTGCAGTTTGCAAAAAAATATATATATTATTCACAAACCCAGAATTTGAGAACTGGGTGAAACAAAAAATCGTACTGTGGTCTCTTCATTTTTTCCGCGGCTGTAGCTGGAATGAGTAACAGTGACAAGTCATGAGAAAGGATGCGTCAGGATGTCAATTTTGGCCGGCTGATCTCCATCTCCCTCCTGATTCTCTCCCAAGGTGCTCATAGATCACGGCCACACTTCTCAAAATATGTTAAACTGCTGCTGGAGAGGCTTACCTTTTTTTTTAGCACATTCTTTAAATGCTAATATGTAAGGCTTTTACAGTCGGTGGTCAGTTCATTAAGTACAGCGACCGGCTAATGCTGCTCCTCCAGACAGCAAGTCGTGCGGATGCAGCTGGATACACACAGCAAGCGGGAAGTGTCAAGAGGTTCGGCTACTGCTCGACTAACCACTGGAACAGCTGATTTTCAACACGGTGTGAGGTTATTAGGCCTCATTCACACGGACGTCTGTACCTGGCGTTTTTCTGGCGTTCGCGGCGCCAGGTGAGCGCCGACCGTTTTTCTTCTCCTTGGAGCAAATCAAAGCATCCACACGGGCGCTCAACACCGGCGTTCCGCCGGCTACGCGTTCAGGCGGCGTCAAATAAACGCTGCATGCAACGTTTTCTTGGCGTCAAAATCCCGACGAACGCGAGG